>VYZR01129283.1:0-12013 GCA_013400675.1 Oxylabes madagascariensis
CGCCGCGCTAGGCCCGCCGAGCGGCCCCGGCTCCGGGCGGGCCGGAGGATGAGCCAGCAGCCGGCGGGGAAGATGTCGGCGGCTCCCCTGGCGGCCGAGGCGCCGGAGCCGGCGGCGGGGATGCTCGAGGGCCGCCAGAGGAAGCTGGAGTCCATGATCCGCGACCCGCGCTCCCCGGTCAACGTGGAGAGCCTGCTGGTGAGGGGCGACCGCGCCCGGGGGGAGCGCTCGGCGGGGGAACAAAGGGAGCGCTGCCCTCGCCCCGGGCGGGCGGGAGGGAACGGGAAGGAAGGAAAGGGCTCCCGCGTCCTGAAAGTGCTTTTCTAGGGCAGGACGAAGGGTCGGCTCCACGCCCCCGGCCGGGCCGCCGGCAGCGGGAGCGGCCCTCGCCCCCGGGGCTGTGCTGAGCGAGGCGCCGTCAGAGGAGAGCGGGCGCTCCCCGATCAGCCGGGTCTTATTTGGGGGAAAGCGAGAAGCGAGATCTGATCCAGGGAGAGGAAGGCGCCTTGTTTCCCTCCCCAGCATCGTTCACAGCGCTCGCTTTCGCGCCTCGTAATCGCGGCGTGTCCGTCCCCGAGGTACCTGCCTTTGTGTGTGCCCAGCGCTCACACCCCGCGGAACGTCCCCCGCTGAAGCTGAGGCTGCTGTGAGACGTGGAAATAATTCAGGAGAAGGGGACATTTCTCCCTAACTGAGGGGTCCAGTAGGGTCACGTTTATTTTTCATTGGGGCGAATCGATTCGTCTGTGTCCTGTTTCAAATAGCATTTTTCCCTGTGAGTGTGTGAAATGCAATTTACCGAGAAATCTGTGCCCCCGGGAGAAGTGTGAAAGGAGTTAAATTTCCCCATTTAACCGTCTGAACGCTCGAAAGGCAGCCAAGAGACAGATTATTATCGTTATTGCTATCACTGTTGTTATCATTATTATCCTTATTGATATTATAATTACTCAATATTTTAACCGAACTTAAGGGTCTCCAAATCTTATATTTCCATTCTGCCCCAAGATTTCCAATGTGTCCCAGTTATGAGGAGCAGAAAAACGGGGAATAAATCCCAGTCCTTCCAAGAGTTGCCCAAGGCACTTACACTGTGTCTTTTTTTGTGCTTTCAAATGACTCAGTTCTGTTTGGCCAAAAATACAGGAACTGACTGAACAGAATGTATGCCTGTGCTGTGTGGAGAATATAGGAATTTCCTATAACATCTGAAAAATGTTCTTCCCGAGGCTGTGGTGCTGTGTTACTCCTCAGATGTTCAGGGGCATAATGACAGCCATAGTCAATGGAGGGGAGTGGGAAACAGGGCTGCATATCTGACTGGATTCAGATAAGTTTTTGCCTAGGCCAAAGCAGAGAGAGCTGCCTCTGGGCTTCGCTCCCAGCATTTTCACTTTGGTATTTTGCTAGGAAAACTTTGACCTGTGGCCAAAAAAGAACAGTTAAAAATAGTACAGTCGTTCTGAAAAATGCATCAGGTTAATACTTAACCCCAGTAGACGTTTTCACACTCTGCTTTTGTACTCAACAACATGATTCTTTTATTCTCTCACACACCCCCCCCACCCCCCCATGCCTTGGATATAGTTTGAATACACTAAAATATGTTAATGTTTCTGAAGAAAAATCCTAGCTACAAAATTGAGACTGGGCTGCTTAGAGCTTGATTTTTTTGTTGTTTGTTTGTTTTATATGCTAGCAATGTAGACTGCTTCATATAATACATTGAGAAAGCAAACCATGGGAGAATGTTAGCTGGATTGTAAATGCATTTTTTTTACAGTAAAGGTCATCACTGTTCTCTGCACTCCGTCTGCAAGTATTGTTTAAAAAACTAGCAGCAAGTAAAATATAATGCTAATGAATCAAATTTCCTAGCTTGTGCAGTCTGCATATCTATGTATGAAATAATGAACTATTTATTATTCTTATTTAGGAAATTTGCAACAGATTTCCTGTGAAAGTGCTTTCTTTTGGTCTCTGGTACTTCTTTATGCAGTTTGACATCAATTTTGCATTGGTATGCTGCTAAATAGTCTGAGTATGAAAACATCATATTCATATTGAAAAATTTACTTGTTTACTAAATAACTCACTTTCAGTATAAATTATCAAAAGTGGAAATGTGTTTTCAGTTAAAAGGAGAAATACAGCAACGTGAACTGAGAGTCAGGGAAAGCATCTTAAAAAGACTAGCTGGGATGCCACTATTTCATCCTCCAAAAATAACAGAACTAAAACTAAAAACGTGGAATGGAATTCGAAATGGAATTCATTTCCTTACAGTGTAAAAAGTCATAACCAGCTGCTATTCTGTATTTTGTGTGCATGCTTTATTTTTGGGAAGCCGTAAAAAGCGAAAAAGTAGCTGTTAATCTATAACACATGGTGTAAATTTGAAAGATGTGAAAGCTGAGGTAATAAGCTGTCTTTCTCTAGATAGCAATTCCACTGTCATCAAGAGATATTTTATTCAGTGGCTCTAAATGAAGAGACTTTCTTTGCGTACCTTCCTGACCACAGGATGGCTGACCACATCCATCTGTTTCTTCAGCAGGAAGATCTATGAAGCCAAGTACATTGATTGATTGTGTTCCTCCCAGCCCCCTTCAGGGCTCAGGAGAGACTGTTACATTTTTTAATGGGATTTTTTTGCTATCTTGTGTGCCTTAACACTTGCTATTAATGCCTGTGTTGAGCATAATTATTTGTGTTTGATTAAAGCATATCTTCAAAAAAGACCTATGCATTCTCAATTCAAAGGCACTACGAGATGGAGGACGCTGCATTTAGTTTGTTCTCACAGGCACTTATGAAGGCAAATAGAACATCCCAGAAAACAACCAACCAACTGAAATGTGTGGCATGGTTATTACCACCCTTTTTCTGCTAAATAAAAAGAAATCGTGGAGGACTTTTAACTCATTAGGATAGATCAGATGCACAGCCGGTACTTGGTGGGGTTCTTCTGGTTTTGGTCTGATAAAGAGGTGAAAAAGGAATGGTAGAACTGCGTACTCGGTGCCGTGATAGTTGTCAGCAAAGACTTCCACAAAGGGAAGTGGTTATTGCAACCTCATTGAGGCGTTGGCTGAGTGCTCCTTCTCTCATTGTATCTTGTTGAAAGCCTGTTGTTAGGTTGCCTATGCTCAGATAAATAATTTTGATATTGTCACAGCTTTCTGTGGTACAGTGTTACTCTTTTGGGGCATGTAACAGTGCATTAGTGGTTATGAAAACCTGTTTTCTGTATTACATTTAGGTCATGCAGATTACTTTGTAAAGCTACCATATTTTTTATTATTTGCTTTTCTGCCAGTTGTGTCATCCACTAATTTAATGAAGTGACATTTTTATGTGTACTGCATGTACACGTGGATGATAGCACTTAATGGCATTTGACCTTTGGTGATCCATAAGAAACCCTTCTATAAATACATTCCTACCGAATAGTTCCGAGTTGACAGCTAAATTTAATGAGAGCTTAACTGTGCTTGAATACATTTGGGCGTTTATGATTTTGCATATAAGCTCTATCTACAGTATGAACTGAGTTATTTTTGATAGTATTTATTACACATTCTGTAGGGGTGCGTTGGCAAGTGCTGTCTGCTCTAAAACAAGAGCAGATAGGTCACTGTAGGCTGTGTAAAACTAATCCAGACCTCCGCTTCCTTGCCTTGTGTAATTGTATCACCTCAAGCACATGCTGAACGCAACTTTTGAGTTGTGTGGTGGCGATGAACAGCTCTGGTAAATCTTACCATCCTCTTCCTGCAGCGCTTCACCTGAGCTGGAGCTGCCCAAGTGCAGTTGTCCAGAGAAAGGCGCTGGTGTTTGCCCTTGGGCTCACTCGTTCAGTACAAGCCTCAGGATTTTAGCGTTGAGCTTGAAGTTTGACATTACACTGGAGGTGTAAAATGTTGAGTATTTTCTGCCTGTTCTGCTATGGTTGTGTCAGCTTTTGAAAGAAGGAGCTCTTAAAACTGTTAGTTGAGTAGTGCAGCAGTGAAACTGTGAGCGCAGTGCTGGGCTACGCTGGAATGCAAGCATGGTGGACTAAGAAATGGAGAGATGATTAGCAGGAGAGTGCTCAAGTGTCTCAGAGTACACATGCCTTAGAACCCAAAAAACCCAAACCAACAAACCAAAACCTGAACTAATTTGCCATTTATTTCTTTTTTTTTTTAAATAAAGCTGACAGGTAAACTGTGTATTTACACTAGTTTGAACATGAATAGATGTTCATCTACGTGGATCATTGCCATCAAGACCCTGGAATTTTAATGAAAAATGGATTGGAGATACGGCTGTGACTACCATGCTTTCAATAGGTGCATCTGTCCATAAAGATCTCATCAACTGAATAGATGCCAGCCTTGTACCAAGAGTGTTAATTGAGCAGATCACTAGGCTGAGCTCTGTTAATTCAGGGTCTCCAGGTCATCATGGCTGATACAAGCTATTCCTTTGCAGGATTTTAGCCTTAGGAACTTTCTAAGTATTTCATATTTAATATGAAAGTTTTTTCACTTTCCTGAATTTATTGCCACCCATAATTTTGAATCAGCAAGAAAAATCTGTTGTGTTAATTTGAGCCAGCAAGTACAGGGAAGAGATGCAAATGTAGCAGCTAGCAGGATCTGATCTAAAATTCATTGCCCACCATGTAACTGGAAGGCCAGATGATTCTCTGTTCTTGAAGAAATAACCTTTTCTTGTTTGTTTTATTTCCTGTGCTGTTATTTCTCTTAGTTTCTAACTCTTTCTATAAACGTTCTATTTTTGATCTGTAATTTTAGAGCATCTACTGCAGAGTTAAAAATTATGATCCTTAAGAAAACAGAATCGTCTTTTGTTCATTGTTCCCTTCTGATGGATTTATATATAGCAGTATAGTTAGCTGGAAAAAGATAGTTCTATTTTTCTGACAGTTTTATGTGTTTTTTATATTCTGTCTTATTCTACACTAGGATTAAAGTGTTTCACTTCTGGTTTGAGAAAACAAAAAGAACATTTTGCTCAGCTTCAGGTCTTTTTACTGCCACACGAGATGCATGCAGATTTTGTGTGTGTGAATTCACAGTAGGCATGTTCACTCCCAAAATTTCATCTCTGTTGATCAGATTACAGAGTGTGTCATTAGTATCCTTTAATTGTTCAATCTTTATAACAACTTAAGAGAAGCATAAATACTCCTACACTATCAAATTAGCAGAGTTTTCTTGTGCTTTATACGTGCAGGAATAAAAATTCAGGAACTGTTCACTTTTCCAAGTATTAGGAGTCTCAGTTTCAGTTGGAATGTGTGCAAATGCTCATTAGAACCTGTTTTTTAAAGTACATTTTCAGTTCTAACTAATGGCAGAGCAGTGCCAAAGCACTTGGCTCTTTGTCTAGTAATGCAATCCATAACAAAAGCTGCCTAATTTAAAAAGAAAGAAAAGTGCTACCTCAGTAGCCAGTCTCCACAGCAATCAGTTGATGATTTCTTGCCAGTGTTTGATCTACAAAATATGACTGGAATTGTATCATTGTCACAGAGGAGCTGACTTTGGATTTTAAAGATGAAAGTGGTTGAAATTTGGTAGTTGAGTTTTACACAATGAAATATATAAAAAAATTAAATATGCGTATTTTTATAACTCATAAGCAGGGGGGCTTTTGGGTGGAAGAATGCTATATTGTGTCCAAGGTTTCTTCCAAAGTGTTACACTGAAAAACAGAGAATGTTTCTGGTAACAAATGTATTTAAAATACTTTTTTTCTTGGTACATCCCGTTGGTTAAGAACAAGAATACAATGTTTATATTGGCAGACTTGGCTGGTAATAAACTGATTTTAATGAGCTGTTCGCAATGTAAACACGAGGTTGATTGTAGCTCAGTTCCCCGGCCGTACCTGCTGTGTGTGCAGCTCCTGCAGCAGCGCAGTGCCCAAACAGAGAGTGCCCCTGTGCCCAGCCATGCACCAGCTGCATGAGTGCAGGTGAAGCATCACCTGCATCCCTTATTGCCAACATGATGTTCATTACTTGCTAACAGAGTTTTAGACTGTATGCTTAAATCAGTGATTGGGCCCCTAATGTGCGGAGGGGTTGGAATATTTAGCATATTGTGATTTTGTGAATTTTGTCCAGATTTCACTATGCTGGATAGTCTCAGGCTGTAACAGGCACTGCATGGACTTAGCTTTTTCTCTCTGTCTGCTACTGTTACAGCTATTGAGAGAGGGGCCTTTTTTTGTCTGTGAAGTATTATGAAGTTTTGTTGTTGGATGGACACAGATTTCTGCATTGTCATGTGAAACATGCCTCCTGTTCAGTCTCTGCTTCATTCGTTGTAGGGTGTGGAAAGTGATAGACACGAGAAGAAAAACAATCTGGGTGCCACATACAGTGGGTTTTTGATTATGCTTGTCTTCCATTAATTTTATTTCATGTAGAATCACTTACCTAAGTCAAATCTTTTGCAAAAAGTAACCAATCACATGCTTTGTGTTTTCTGTGTGCCCAGATGGAGACTAATGAGTTATGATGTTAGTGTTCAGCATTGTTACTTTAATTTCATAGTCATTTCATCATTGATTTTTTTTTTAGGATAGTGTTGTTTAGATGGTACAGAGAATAAAAAAAATGGTGTGCAGGAGGGTCTGAGCCCTAATCTACTGCTATCATTTTATGTCTTCAGACAAATCTTTCTTCATTTCCAACTGTATGAAATGGAGATGATGAAGCTTTATTTTTAAGATGCACTGGAGAATCGTTTAATATTTAGAACAGACTTATGTGATTAAAAATTATGATCACAAGTAAGCTATGCCCAAGCGTTTAATTCTGAACCTTGAGGATTCAGGTAATCCAGTGATTGCTCTATTACCTTTTGACTGTTCTAAATCATGGGGTTTCAGTCTATATTTAAAGTACAGAATTACAGGATCCTACATAAAGCCAGATAAAGTTTGGATGACTCATCCAAACACAAGAATTTTCTTGTACTTTTCTTCAGGAGGAAATGAAGAGGAGGTCACATACAGGCATGAAAGTAGGCTTGAACAACTGTGAAAGAAGAAAAGTTAAGCTTTAGCAAATACTCTTATTTTTTAAATCTCAGAACAAATAATGTTGACTGTTACTGTCGCCAAATAAATAAATAACTAGACAAAAAAATGCCTGAGTTCCACACTTTCTTCCAAATGCTATTTAAAGGTTAACTAAAATCTTGACTATTGTTTAAAGGATGTAACACATCATTGTTCTTTGTCCATGTCACTGCTGTTATAGGTAGCCGTCCAAAGTTTATAGCTTAATTGTTGATTAAATATCAAACATAGTTCTCTCAACAGCGTAGATT
Organism: Oxylabes madagascariensis; assembly: GCA_013400675.1. NCBI lineage: Eukaryota > Metazoa > Chordata > Aves > Passeriformes > Timaliidae > Oxylabes > Oxylabes madagascariensis. The sequence continues at coordinate 7,353 of VYZR01129283.1, forward strand.
TACCCTAGTGTGGAATATATAGAGAGAAGGATCTTCAGGTGTTCTTTGGGAATTCCTTTTTATTGAATGAGCTCTGAATTTGGAAATCTGCTTGTGTTTGTTGCTACTGTACAACTTGATTGACCCTCTTTATTTTTCTTTTGTTTGAAATGAAGAGTGCTGCATTGATAAATTCTCAGTACTGTGTATGTGCATGCTTTCAAAGAGATTATGTCCTAGAAACAATAATAGCACAGGTTTTGGTTGAGGGATATACAAACATTTGGCTTGCCTGTGCTATGAAAATGTTCTATTTCATACAGAAAATAGTTTTAAACTGGTTTTCCTTGTGGTTTATGAAACTGGCTTGTTCTAGTCTCTGTTTTCAGTTTAGTGCTGATTATGTTAAGTGCAAGATTAGGGAGACCAGCCTTGTCATTTGTTGCATGTTTAGGACACAGATTTTTATTTGTAAATGACTTTTAGCACCATCTGCTATACAGGGAAGGCTATGTTATGATAGGCTTGTAGAATGTGCAGCTGAACTCATTGGAAACAAGCTGCAGTAAATGGATAAAAGATCTTATGGAGTTACTTAGTATTGGTTGCACCCCTTCTTGCACAATTTCATAACTATGCTTGACTTCTGAATTAGGGTATTTTTTGTGGAATTTTGAACTTTTCTGATAAAATAAACATGAAGTCTCTCAATTTAGGAATAGAATTATTCCTTCCAATAGTTTAGGAAAATGGAGGAGAGCAGGAAATAATACCACGTCGGAAGCTGTTGGTTTAGTGAGTAATGAAAACCTTTCCAATGCCAGGGGTATGCATGCACAATTGGTTTCTTTTAGGGAACATCTCGGGACCTCCTCCTCCAACAGTAAAATCAGCCCACTTAGGCATTAAGCCATAGTTTTTATTTCTTGGCCTGTTCGATTTAATAACCTCTATAGGGTGTATAAACCTGGATTATAAAATACCTCCCCCCTTTTATTTTATGTTCTTTTATATGAAAAGTGACTGAGAACAACTGCTTGAATTACTCATCTGGCAAGGAGGTACTGACAGTTTATTATTGTATTGCAGCTGCTGCTATTAATTTAAACGTTATTCTATGTTAATTTTTTTTCTCTGTGAGCACAAAATAATAATTTTGTTAAACTTAAGACTTGTATCCATGCTGGTATTTCAAGCACTTGAACTGAGTTATAGATCTGATAGGGAAAGCTGAAAATATCTGCACTTTCAAAAAAAAAAAATCCCATTACTAAATTGTTAAGTTTTGTAAAGCCATTTTTTAAAATCGCTTTCAAGTTCATTTTTCCGTATTAGTTTAATTGTATGGAATGGACTTCTTTTCTATTGTATTTTTAAGTTATTTTCCTTATTCCTCACTCGTCATCTTCCCAGAACTGAAGGATTGGTCTTCACTCTGCAAATGTGGCATTATTGCCAGTGAGGGTGGAAAGCAGGAGAACTCCATTGTCAGAATTCTGCTGGTAAAATCCAAATATAACAGCAAACGAGGCAGCCTGAGCATTGTTTTGTATGTGTGTAGTGTTCTGTGTCAGGAAGATTTTGAGCTTGTATTAAAAGATAAATAATAAATACACCAGTATTGTAGCTAAATAAGCTACATCTACTGAAAAAAAATTATGTTGGCAATTCCTTTTAATCATAGGCATCTAGCTAGTTCTCTGTTTTAGAATTGATTTCTACTAGGATTATGAAGAAAACCTCTAAATATGGACACTGTGATGAAGAATGGTTCATGTGCGTAGAAGCCTGAAACAGTAGCACCATGAGGTGTGAATCATTTCATCTATTTTAATGGTTGGCTGCCTCTGAAGAAAGGCAATTTAAGTGTCAAAATAAACTATTTCAGTGCTCACATTTTTTCTAGAAGAAATACCAGTATTTGTTCCCACATGTGCCTTTCAGTGTTTCTCAAGTGCCAGAAGTCCCAAATGTCCCCTCTCTACCTGTGAAAACATCTTTGGCAGATTTTGACAGATATAAAATGGGAAATGTAACTGTAAAAATTTTGTAAGGTATGACGTTGTTCATTATTTAAAAAGCTCCTGGCGTTATTTTATGTGACTCTACTGTAGGACTTCACTGAATGAGAAAATCAGAGACAGCATTGAGCCCAACTGCAGAGCTTATTTTATGTTTTCTGCACAGAATGGACTGTTTTGCTTATGCCACATTGCTGAAAGAATGTTTGGTATAGGTTGGATAAAAGCACATATGGTGATATGGTATTCATGTTTTGGAATCACACAGTCTAAATTTATGAGGGAAGATGTGCAGTGTGTCTTACAGACAGATGAGAATTAATAAAATTGCAGTATACTTGCAATACAAATTCTTTTTTGTTAAATCAAAACCAAGTGGATATACACTGAAGTTATTTCTATTTGTCAGTGTCTTACATCAAATGGATGCTGCATGTCACAGGGGAGAGGAATGGCTGTTTTGCCTTTTTGGAGTATGCAGGAAGCATGACTGAAGAAAAGTCTTTGACACATTTTATTCCAAGGTAGAGCTTTTTAGTCCTATTTTGATTTCAAGCTCTATTTTCTAGAGTTTATCAGAAGAGGCTGCCATGTAATTGGATTCCTTTCTTGGTACACAGGAATTGTTCTTGGGTTTATACACAGACTAAATTTCTGAATTGTGGAATTTGTATTGGTTTTACTGCTGTCGTGCCTTGATTTTTTTCTCATGTGTGACATCTTAGCACTGTTGGATCAGTTGTCCTCTAAAATGGAAGTGGGGGAGAAATAAATGTGCTTGAAACTGTAATATCGTAGGGTCACTGATGCTGAAAGCACATAAGGATTGTGAGAGAAGCATGACATCTTCTTTGTGTTTAATTGCATGTAAAAAAATAATGAAAAAGTCATTTTTGTGGTAAAATGTCACCGTCATCTGTAAGTTTGTATCTAATAACAGTAACTCAGACTGCGTCAGGGTTCTCCCCTGTAGCTGGTGTGGCATTGCCCTGTCTCTGGTGGGAAGTTCCGGGCCCAAGGTTGTCCAAAAGCATCACTGTCATTACAGCGAGAGCACAGGAGGCCTCACACAGAGGTTTGGGTGCTGCTGATGTTTCACAGAAGGATTCCCAGAATATCCTTTCAGCTCAGAATGCTCTGTGTATCCTTCTGGGAATCTGTGATTTAAGTCAAAACCAGCGGAATAATCAGCAATTTAGGCTAAAATTGAACCTGCTCAGAGTGAATGATGGCCACGTATGTAGCAGCAAGTGAAACAAGAGCAGCACCAATTATCTCATGTTATTCCTGAGTTATTTCTGAAAATGTTGGTCTTTGAGTAAATGAACATATACCTATTCAATAATCAATTTTTTGTACATCTGAACTCCCTTTGATGGTGAGGTGTATGTAGCTAGCTGTATGCACATTTTCCATGTAAGGTAATAAGGAATGACAAGAAACTGAAATCATTCAGGGACCCAGTTTTGTCTAGAATGGCCTGAAACACCAGGGTCATGCTCTTACCTATTTGCTCAAAAAAAGGAAAGTGATTATGGTGGAATAAACACAAGCTAATAAACTGAAAAATACTCTTCTATTTTAAAATCTCTCTTTTGCTACCATAATCTCAGCTGATATTTTTAATATCAGTTTGTAAACAAATTCTGACAGTTTTAATTTAACTGTCTCAATGAAGGCAGTCCTGCATATCTTCTGTTAAATGACAAGGTGAAAAGGCAGAATTTCATTGCCTGCATATATCAAGAAAATACCATTACCTTGCAGAGCTATTATCAGTTGGAAAGAATATTTTATATCTGGTTCAAATTTTACAGTGCCCAGGAGCCTTTGCTTGTACTAACTTTACCTTGAAAAGGGTGTGAAGCAGTCCTACCCTTCTGAAGATGTAAGGTACTTCGTTGTCAGATTGAGACCAGACTTCCTGAGGATGTGGGTTCCTTTGTGAAGATCTCTGTCAGCCATAGACAAAGATGTTAGAATGTCCACGGGGGATGAGAGAAGCCTAAAAATGCTGCAGGTTGCTGTATCTGTTTCTGAATTACTCCTAAGAAGCAGAAAGAGATGAGATTTTGCAGACACAAACTTAGTAAATAGGTGAGTACCGTGCTTGGGTCAGATAGCTCTGGTCTGTAATGTGGATGTAAATGCAGCAGTAATTAAGACAAGCTGAAATATTCTCAGGTAGTCTATAATGCTCTGAAGGAAGATACAACAGAGAGGGTGGCTCTTTTATTTTGGAAAAAGTGGGCACAGCAGAAGACAGATGTGTTCTCAGATATTTGCGCAATAATTATTATTATTATTAATGGTGACAACTTACATTTTCTACCTTAGGACTAGCACATTTAGAAGAGGAATAGACATGGTCTATTCTTCTGGTGGACTTGATAATTGGAATAATGTTTTCTGGATTATTCTTTAATAGTCTAGATTTTGATTTTTTTTTTTAAGGTATGTATATTTTTGTATTTGTTTAAGAGCTTCCATCATTAAGAGTAGTACCAATCAAATTTTTATGTATTTAACAAAAATATATCTGTCTTGGAAGAATTTGTAAACGAACCAATAAAATTATACAGTGCTAGATGAAGATACCAAGCAGCTTTTAATATTAGAACAAAAAATTTTCAGAAATCTGAAGAACAGAGAAGTTTTTCA
>VYZR01129511.1:0-10323 GCA_013400675.1 Oxylabes madagascariensis
TTTATTTAGCTCTAAAGCACAGTGTAAACAGGAGTTATGAATATTGGCTGTTTCCTGACATTGAAGTACCTGCAGTGTGCTGTATTTATGCACATAAGAACTAAATATGCATCATTTCTTTAGGAAAAATGGTCTCTCTTCTGATAGTAAAATCTTCCTCTTCAAATTAAATGCTGCTGGGACTTACCTCAGAGACTAAATAAGCTGTGCTCTGTTAATGTTAGGAGGCGAAACGAGTGCAGTGTGAGCTTTCAGCATAAACTTCTGTTTAATTTTAGATTGGGGTTTAGATAAACAATTTTATTCTTGCCTCATTAATGCTTAATCTTGTGTTACATAATACACAATATTGGCTTCCTGAGTAGCTCTTAAACACAGTGCAAACGTGTAGTAGCTGAAAGGTCAGTGCAGTTACCATATGTGCAGGCTGGCAAGGTGGCTGTCCCCTCTGAGGACACACAGAGCCCTCCCCGTGGCACTCCTGATGGCAGCCAGCAGCCCCAGGAATATTTGTGCAAGCCTCTCCTGAGCATCTGAAAGGTAGAGCTTCTCCCTCGACACAATTGTTCACATAGCAGAGTGCCTTTGATCAAAGGAGGGGATAATTAGATGAATATCTCTTGGTCTGTTGGTATAAAGTGATTACTTAGCCCTACATTGGCTTTTTAATATTTGCATTTAGTGGTGAGCCTTGTTTGTAGCGGGAGCTGCGTTGTGACTGTGGCGTGGGCTTTATCCCCGCTCTGCTCTCCCCAAGGAAATCTGGTTTATTTGAGGCCATATTCCCCTAATGATGGAATATTAATACAGTGCAGTCAAGCCGTATTATTTCCTGCCTTGTCTCTGCTGCGGGAGCATTCGGAGAGGGACAAGCTGTGGAAGCCTTTTCTGTTTGAAAGCTGAACCTTTTTCTTTAATAACTTGTTCTAGCCTGGATGCAGTCAGAGCTGAAATTTTCCATTAGAGTTTGAAGCGACTGCCAACATAAACAGCCACTGCTTCTTTTCATTTCATCCTGCTCGCTGCTGCTGCTGCTTCCAGAGCATGGCCATTGCAGGCACAGGGCTTTGCTCTTCTTCACATTTCACAGGGGCTTGTGGGCTTCACGTTTCCCAAATAATTTCAAATGATAGGCTGAGACTTTTTTTTCTTTAGTCACAGCAAATATCCTACTGGGCTTCAGTCCAGCTAGAAGAAGGGGCAGAGGCAGCAGTTGCTTTTCCTGTGTAAGTGAAACCACCGAATCATTTGCATAACAAACTCTTCTGGAAGGGAACGTGCTGCCTTTTTCTTTTTTTTTTTTTTTTTTTCCTGTTTTTGTGAGCGCGGCTGTCTGAGCTGGGGGAGGAAGAGCACTGCATTAATGTTTGAGTCAAGGTGAGGCAGGGTGCTGAGGCAGCTCCCAGCCAGGCACTCCGTGCTGCTCACCAGGAGCAGGGTAGGGAAAGCCAAGGAATGTAATGAAATGCTGAGCTCATAGGAGCTGAGCTCAGATGGAGATATTCCTGAATTTAAGTGGCTCTGAGCTGAAGGCTGTTTGCAGAGGGATGTTCGGTGTGTGTGTTCACTGTGATCTGGTTTGCTTTCGAAAGTTTAACTGTTAAACCTATTGCAAATGTCATAACTTTATTGGATAATAAACCAGGAGATTTGGAAAGGTCTTTAAAGAGACATAAAGGTTTAACTCACACACACACCATGGTGTCTTTCTTCATCTCTAGAAGGGATTCCAGGTGTTCAGGTGAGCCACAGCTCCATGGTTCATACATGTGTGTTCCTTTAGTTCAGTTCCCTGAGTGTGTCCTGTGAATTCCCGTGTCCTGGAGCTGTGTCCTGCCTGCCTCTGAACAGCCCTTTCACCTGGCCTGTGCCACGTGTGTGCTCCTTGATTAATGATTGATTAATGACCGGCTCCAGCTTCCAAAGACCAAAATACCCTTTCCCAAACATGCCTCTCTCAATTCCAGCTGAAGCGAGCAAAACCAAAGAAAGAAAGTACCTAAAATGTGCTTTACTTTTATTGTTTTTGTTTTAAATCTCTTAAGCGTTCTCTTAAGAGAATAAGAGGATTAATTTTTGGTTGTATCGCTTTACTTTTGTATTCCAAAAGTAATTTACAGCGTCATCAGCTCAAAAAATGAGCTGCTTATTTGACTTTCTTCCTAAGAAACCCTCATAGATGGAGAGCATAAAAGCAGAAGGTGTGCTCACTGTGCCAGCTGGACTCCAGAATTGACTTTAGCATGGGCCATAAATCAGCTCTGCACTCCAGTGGCTTTTTTTTTTATTATTTTACATTACAAGATTGGATCTCATTGTTTATTTTTCTCTGAAGGTTTAGAGGTAGGTAGGAGTAAAATATTGTTGCAAGTAAAAGGGGGCCATTAGGCAATTGCATTGAGTTCTGTCAGGGAGCCAGAAAGGACAATTTCTGCTTTGTAGGGAAAAGTCTGTAGTCAAAGATACAAGCCAAGATTATTTGGGTAATTGATACAGTATTGTCTGAGCCTTCCTCAGCAACTGAGAGAACACAATGCTGCTCCTCAGAGTTCTGTTCCACTGCATTTTCCTTACTTTCTGTTTATAATTCACCATCCTAAGGAATTTCGGGTTGTTTATTTTCCTATTGTGAATTCTCTTTTGCATCTGTGCTGAAGGGTATGTGTGACTCTGGTTAAAATGCTTTTTGTTCATCAACAGCTGTATATTTATTCTGTATTTTCTTTCCCTGTGAGAAAAAACAGCAGCTTTTCTTCTTCCCTGGCAGTTGTCAGATCGTATCAAATACTTAGACATCAACCCTGAGGTCCTGTGAATTGCAGGTACATAAAATAGGTGTCTGGTAAAGGATTTGTGCAGTTTATTTTCATGGTTGAGTGTCCCAGCCTGGCAAGACTCTTCTCCACGGCTGCCATGCATCAAACCCTTCCTGGTGTTTGTTCCCCATCTAGGCAGTGACTGAAGATGTGCTTTAAAACCTGAAAATGGCTTTCAGAAAGGCAAAAATAAACCAGCCATATAAGCAGCAGTGCTGTTTGTGGGACATCCTGTCCCAGAACTAAACCAGCTAATGTTTTAAAATCCGGGTAACTCCTGGAAGAAATGAATCTGTATAATCCTGCCTGGGGACTGCCTTTTGAAATGGCTTAGGAGAGAAATACTCTCCAGGTAATCCTCTGTGTGCTGCTCACTGTGTGTATTTACAGTGTGTGAGACAGAGATTGCAGTTTCAAGAGCTGCTGCAGCAGTTTGCTTGGAATTTTCGAGTTCAAGGAGTAAATAAATACAAACAGCTTGGACTTCTTGTGAGCCGGGTTCCAGGGGAGTCCGAGGAGTTCTGCAGGGCAGAGTTTGGTTCCTTAAAACACTCAGGGAATTGTGCCTGGCTTGTGTGGGGTTCACAGAGCAGCCACTTGGGGCAAAGGATTGTGCACTAGGTAAAAAACCCTGTTGGCAGAGAATAAAGGGCACAGAATTAACTTTATTCTTCCACAGGAGATCACTGGGCTCAGCCATCACCTCCTACTCCCCTTGACCTGCAAGAACAGCACCCACTGCCTTCCCCTGCCTCCAAAGCAGCCCCCAAACACATCAGCCACTCCTAAATCTCCTGTAACGTGCTGCTGGAACTGGGAGAAAAGACAATAACAACTCCAGGAGACAGATGCACTCATTTTGTCAGTTTTGTTTCCAACCAGCTGTAAAAAAGAAGCGGTGCTTGATTACTGGGGGTTTTTTGCTGCTCGTTTTTTTTCATGCCAAGGAAGGCTCCCAGGAATTACAGAGATGGTGGAATAAAGTGAGAATGAGGAGTTAGAATAGAGGCTGTGCCGTAGGGGAGGTGAAGCAGTTTGTGGGTAGAACTGGCTCTGTAAGCATAAGAAACATTTAACATCACCCATTGAAATCTGCTGCATTTGCTTTTGCTTTGTTTCTCCTTTCCATTCTGTATCTGAAGGGAAAACGCTTAGGAGTGTGATAAAATTGAGATTGTCAGGACATAAAGATGCTGGTGATTACTTCTAGGTGAGGGTGATGTCATTTTGGGTGAACTTCTCCCGTTTTCTCCCAGCACAGGGAAGGGAGGGTTCCTGTTCTGCAGGGTGCCAGGAGAGCTGTAAGCGTCAGCCAGAGCCCTGCACACCTGCACCACGGTGGATTTATGGATATTTGGGATATGGAGGGGTTTCTTTCCCTGCCAGGAGGTGCATTAATGTCTCCTGGTATGTGGAAAAGCAGTGAAATGCTCAGGTTTTGGGTTTCCTACTCCTGCTGGTGGGGAATAAGGATCTTGCAAGGCTGGGGTCCCCCATTTGTGGTGTTTGGGAAAACATTTGGGAATGATTTTCCCTGGAGCCAGGGGGGGCTGCATCCTGCAAGACAGAAATCCAGCCCTCCCTCCCTCCCTGCTTCAGGCTGGTTAAGAAGGTGCAGGTGATGTCACAGCAAACCCTGAGTGATCAAAGCAGATTCCACAGAAAACCTGCTTCTTGCATCTCTTTTTTTAAATCCCAGGATGCTGACAGGCGTGTTTCCTTCTGATTCAGATCTTTTGAGGTTAAATTTGTCGATTGCCCTTTTCTTCGCAAACTTTGTGAGCTTAGGAGCTGGGGAGGTGTAAGTGAAGGAGCTGCCCTCAGAGTAATTGCCTAGTTCAGGAAACAAAGTGTTACAAGAATGATGACAAAATCCCAACTGCTGACATTGGTGGTTGGGAAATCCTTCCTGACTCTGGTCACCTGGGACGAGGAGCATTGGCAGGGAATATTGTTTGTTTTACGCTACCAAACTCCTGTACAGCAGGAAGAGATCTGGCATGAAAAAGGTGCTGTAAGTGCTTTTATTGCCATGGTGAAATAGTTTGTTCTTGGGTGGAACAGTTGAGCTGATCCTCCCCTCCCCCAGACACTCGGTGGGCTCCCTTTCCCCTTGCAGTGCCCCTGACACAAACGGAGTTATTTTGCAGGACGCCTCCAGACCCTTCAAAGAGAGGAGAGCACATTCCAGGTTATAAACCAGCTCTCTGCTCCTGCAATCTGAGAAGTCCTCCCTGGTGTTTAACCCGGAGCCTGCTTTGTGCCTCTTGTGTAAAGCACCAGGACATCCCACAGGAACTCTTGATTTATTTTGCTAACTCTGCCCTTCTCTGTGGTTCACAAACCTCTAATGGGCTGTGAAGCTCCAAGGTTTCTGAGTTGAACGGTAGAAGTTTTAAGAACCTCCTCTACTACATGAAAGACTTAACACTTTCCACATGCTGGGTTTTTGGATCACGAAAAGCTGATCTCCTACAAATAGAGTTTGTAAAGCTGAGGCATCCTGGGCCGGGGCTGGTTAATGCTGTTGTGAAATTGGGGAAGGAAAAAAACGTAATGAAAACTCCGGGCTTTGGGCCAGCGAGGAAGATCTGATACAGCGAACGTGTTTCTGTTGCCCTTTGTTACTGTTGAGTTTGATTAGCTTTGTTTCTGGTAAGTTTAATTACAGTTCTTTTTTATTTTTATGGCTAAGGAGGGGATCTTTGCCAAAGCTCAAGTCTTTCATTACCTCAGTTGCAATGAGAGGGAACTGGAGAAATAAATCATGCCACCTCTCCAACAAACAAGCCAAAGTAAAACCAAAAGAAACCCCATTAAGCTATAAACCCAGCCCTTTTCTCTCTCCTTGCCCTGTTCCTGCAGTCTGCTACTTTCCATCTGTTATTTTCCCTGTCTGAAGTTGCTTTTAGGGTTGGGGGTGAATTTACTTTGTGCAGTGAGTTGTCGTTTTGCCTGGGCAGGGTTCTTCACCTGTGGTTGTTGTGCTTCCCTGGAGCTTGTCTGGCTCCTCTGCAGTTTTCTGTCACGCAGACGACACTTCCTACACAGATTCCTTCATTCCTTCATTGCATTGCAGGGATACAGCCGGGATGGAAAACGGCTCAGAAACGGGAGGGGTTTGGTTTGGGCCCTGCTTTTGCTCTGCAAAACCTGGCCCGTTGACATGTGATGAAAAATACCTGCCATAACCCTTGCACAGTCTGGGCTCTCAAAGGGGCATATGGAAAAACTCATTTCTCCTGATCCCCACTGCTACAGGAGCTCCAGACTGTGAACAACCCTGGGTTGTGTAACTGGACCTTCACCTTGCTGTGGAGAAGTGACAGGGACAAAGGCCTCCCTCCCTCAGTGCTGTGCTAAACTTGTATTGATTTAACAATTCCACCTCATGTTCTTACTCTCTGCCATTTGATGGGAGAGATTTTTTTTCTTCTCGTTGTTGCCTGGCTTTAGAAAAACATTGCTTTTAAAGCTTCTGTAAAGAAATTGTCTGCTCACTGTGGGCATAAAACTCCCCTTCCTATCTGCCACCTATTCATTTTATATTGAGGTTCATGATGGTTTTGTTTCAGACAAATCTGCATGTCTTAAACTTGTAAGACTTCAAAAATGATGCAAATGGTTTTCAGCTAAAGGATGAAGAGGAGGGAAGTCTTGATGGATTTGAGTGACCAGAGAGTTGTAACCCAGCGCTGCCCAGGAGATATTTGGAAATCCTGCATTTACTTTGAAAAGGTTATATTTAACAGGAGTGTGGGACAGGACATTGTGAGCTGCTGTTTGTGGTTGGGAATGACCCCACTTGCCCCTCTCTCCTGGCTGTTTTTCCATTAACAGAGCTGCAGGAACAAATCCACGGTGCTGCCCTGTGTGTCAGTGCAAATCCCCCTCCTGACTCCCACCTCATCCAGTCACCCCTTTACAGCCCTCACCCCGTGTTTACAGTCCTGAGTCACAGCTCTGCCGTGCTGGCACTTACAGATTGCAATGCCCAAGTTTTCATTGCTGCAGCAATTTAGGAACACGTAACAGCTGCCTGTGAATCACCTCGGGATAGCTGGGGCTGGGTCTTCGTGTCTGCGCCAAGCCAGCATTCAGGTTTCAGATTTCTTTGAGTTGCTGAAGTTGTGCTTTGACCTTTTCAAGGGAACTTACGTAGCAAAGGTATGGGAAATGTTTAAAACTGAGTTTGGCATTATGTTTGATTGCTTTAGTTGTCATCTCTGAGCTGAAATTGTGGATGGAATCCTGCAGGCTGTGGGTAAACAGCGTTTCTGGTGCACTGCTCGGTCTGGGTTTGCCATTCCACAAAGGTCATGTCAAAATGAGGGGGAAACCCCAAAACAAATCAGCAACAACAACAAAAAACCCAAACCCAGGCTAGCAGGGACATCATGTTTTAGGAATGAGAAGTTCTGATTTTTCAGAGATTTCTGCTTCAGTCTCTCTCCAGCAATGCATCGTCTGTCCTTCAGTGGTGAGAGGAGCCCACGGTGTAACTTAATTCCCAAGTACTCCAGTCAGTCTCCTGCTGGAGTGGTAAAGTTGCTGTGTTGGCAGCAGGACAGCTCCTGAGGAGGGGCACTTTCTGGAGTGGGGATAATTCTGCAGTTGACTCTTTGCTGGTGGAGCAGGGAAACACCTCCTGGAAATCAGTGCATGGGCATTGGAGTCCGCAGGTAGGACAGGGCTGGGGACACTTGGGACAGGCAGCACCCTGAGGTCATCCCCCCTGACTTCCCAAGGTCACCTTGATCTGCAGGAGAGAGTGGGGATTTCCACATGGGCAGAGTTTGGAAAGGGCAGCAGGGAAGTGAGGAATGAAGTCACTGAGCTGCTGCCAGTGCTTTGTTGCCTCTCTGCTGTTTTGCCCCGTCTCCATCATAATTAATGTTGACGAGGCTCGCTCCAAGGCTGCTGGGCTCCTGGCAGCTCTGCTCTCCAGGGTTCTCTTGGGATGGGATGGCTGCCCTTGGAGATGCAGGAAAATAAGTTGCAAGTCCCTGCAGCTTTGGAGAGAACCGACCTGCACCCAGGAGTGAATTCCTGTGGTGGGTTCGGAGCTCTCTGCAGTGGAGCTGTGCTCACCTGAGCCCACACCTGCTCTGGGCCTGCTCTCCAGGGTCACGGGCTGCAGGTTTTCCTAAGCCTGCTGAGGGACCAAAACCAGCAAAACCCAGGCAGTGAACCAGAGCCAGGGCTTTGGTGCTGTGTTTGACAACTGGAGTGGTTTCAATTAGGAGCCCACTCTGCAGTAGCACGTGTGTGATGGATTAGGGAAACACCAGGAGCACAAACCTGTCCTGCTGCTTTGGGGCTCTCCTGGGGGGCAGCCTGCTGGGCTCAGCAAGGAGCAGGGGTTTGAAGTATAAAACACACCAAAATAAATACAGCCTAGCTGTTTTCATTCAGTTATGTGTGATATTCACTTAACACTTCTCCCACTTTTAGTGTGGTTTTGAAAACTTGAATTTTCCTGGGTGCTGTGGGAACTTCTGCCTGTTCTAGTTCTGGTTATTGGGTGTTTGCCTGCTCAGGGTAACTGCTGTGATTGACTGTGAAGAAATCATTTGTATTAGTTGCAGGTTTGTTGGGGGTTTTTGGTTGTTATTTGCAAAGAGGTGTTTTCTTCGTGTCTGCTCCCTCATCTCCTACTCCTTTTTTTAATGTTTTAGTATTATTTAGTTTTATATTTATACCCATTTCACTGAGGTGTGAGGGTTTGCAGTGTTGCCCTGCTGTACCCCTGAGGCAGCTCAGCTTCATTAGGATTTACACCAACGTCACAGGAATTGCTCCCTGCTTTTCTCTTCAGATAGGTGGGAGTGGGTTCAGACTCTGGGATTATTCTGCTCCCCCAAGCTCCTGTTTTCTCCTTGGGGTGCTGCTCAGCTCTGCTGTCACTGATGCTCCAGAGCCCAGGTGAAGAATTCCTCATCCCTGCAAAGTGACATTCCCATTCGGGCTGGGAAAGGCCCGGAATTCCCAAGCACTGCCTGGACTGCATGAGGGTATTTTACATGCTGGAAAACAAGCACTGTAAGAATCCTTACATGCCTGAGCTGCCTGTCAGGTGTTTGTGCAGCCTCTCGAGTGTGTTTGTGTATGAAAGATTCATGGGACATTTTGAAGAGGTGGCACTGCTGCTGTGAGAAATAAAACCATGGAAAAATTCCACTCAGATTCCAGGGTTTTAGTGCATAATTTTCAGTGTTTTTCCTTTTAGTTTTATCATCAGTACTATTTGCATGAAAAGATGTGTCTTGATTGCAGCTTTTGTTTCATTCCCATCCAGAGATGCCACTTTTTGTCCTGTTTGCTGGGTTGCTGTTGCTGACAGCGTTGTATGGACACAGGGAATCCTGGTTATCCTCACATCCTATGGGAATGGGCTGAATTCCAGATTGATTTCACATGTGAGGCCTAATAACAGAAATAATTAAAGGAATTGCTTGTTTACCTTACAAACAGCACCTGCAAAGATGGACCAAAACCAGATTCCATGTCTTAGCAGTGTTACTGTGATGAGTTTAATGAGGGGGAAAGCAGGAGAGTTGGAATTCCTTATGGAATGATAAATGAGACACTCAGAACATCCCCTGTGCTTACATGTGGGCAGATCAAGCATAGTAAAGTGGGTTTTTTTAAGCAGAAAATAGCTTTTGTGGTGTGTCTTTCACATGGCACGGGGTTTCTTTTCCAGAGTTGAGTAATGTCTCAAATCCCTGTTATTGCAGGATCTGTGCCTTGCTTGTGGCAGCTGCTTGGGCCCTTGGATGTGTTTGTAATTAAACAGGAACTGGCATCTTGTGTTTTTTCCCTAAGGCTGTGAAATTCGGGGTTTGTGGAGGGTAGACCCAGCTTAGGAGAACTTTGGAAGGACCAGGGTGGTGGGGAAAGGCAGGAGACAGGAGCTGGGGGTTCCCAGGGAGGTTTGTCACACAGTGTCACCGTGGCCTTCACAGGCTGTTCCTCCAGGATTGATGTGATGGGGCAGCACAGACAAACCCCTCACAGGAGGTACAAGTGTTCATCTCTGCAGGAAATGTTCCTCCTGCCCTGCCTGTGCTTGTTTGCTGGGCTTGGCCACGAGCCCAAGCACTGTGTCAAATACTGGACAAATGGAAATCTTCCACAGCCAGAAGGGAAAATCAGAATGTGTCCCCCCAAATCGACTTTTATCACTCCAGTTTCCATATATACACATTGCAGCCGATTTAGCACCCTGAACATCCATGTCAGGCTTTTTTCCAGCACTCAGCTGTGCCTCTGGGTCTCTGCATCTTTCTGAAGAATTTATTTAGGGTGTGATATTTTGCTGTAGTCAATGAAACCCAGAATGAAATGAAACTTTCTAATAGATGAAAGCTGTCATGCTTTCTCTAGAACCACAGGATGGTTGGTTTCTTTGCAGGGGAAGTAAACTTGTTTCAGAAAAATAAAGTTTAAAGAGAAAAATGCAGCGGGGAATTTTGGCTATCAGGGATGAGGCAGAGCAGGATGT
>VYZR01129530.1:0-19850 GCA_013400675.1 Oxylabes madagascariensis
GGCGGGGCCGGCCCGGCCCGGCTCAACCCGCGCCCCCGGATCACTGCGGGGCTGTTAAAATACGAAAGTTGCGTTTTATGCATTTCTGAGGGTTCAATTCGGGGCACTCTCAGCAGCTCACCCCGGCAGGTCACCGGTGTACCCTGCACCCCCGGGGAGGGTCGGGCCCCCGGCGGCCCGCGGTTGGAGGCTATGGCCGGTTCATCTGTACTCGGCCCTTCGGTCCTGCTGGAAAAGGCTAGAGAGGTTTCTTCGGAAACTTGCATAATCACGAAGTTTATGGTGGCACATTTGCTGATCTGCTGAGGACTAGCATCTTGTGAACAGCTCGTAAAGCTGCATCACCTTCCTCTCATCAGCGCTCCCATACCAGCTCCTCAGTGCCTTTTACTCGGTTTGTATTGTGTTTTCATTAACACCAGAACTGCATTCTATCATAGAGGTTTTCATGTGAAAAATACCCTTGTTAATTGTCAGATTAAAAGAATCTCAATAAGAAATGTGACAATTTAATAATTTCCCTATAATCACCAGATTAAAGGGGCAGACACAGCCATGTTCACCATGATTAGTTTTATTGCTTGAGAACCAGAGTACTCATTTCTAAAGGCCTTCAGAGTTATCATGAGTTGAGTTCGCTTAAATAGAATTACTGTGTGGTTATAATGCAACATGGCACAGTAACAATACAGAGCTGCAGCCACCCTTTGGGCAACAATATTTGCTATAAACTGGGTTGTACTGTTGAGAAAACTCTGCAAGCGGACATCAAATCATTTCCAATGGTAGTGATTTATACCAAAATCGAGCATCAATCTAATGCCATCGCGCAGTCCATGAACTCTGTAGTGTTCTAAATTAAATCAATAAAACATACATTTGTGTTTCATCAACAGACTCCCTAATCACCTTTTAATGTTGTATTTAGTGGTGGGAGGAAAATGTCTGTAACAAGACTATATTGTAGGCTGCACTGAGCTACTAACCAGGAAAATTTACAGTTGGGTTGATGGTTGGGTTTTTTTCTTTAATACTGTATAAATACAGTCTGTGTCCAATACAGTTGCTACTTGAAGCAGACTATTATTTTCTTCTCCCGTGTTGTTATTGTTTCAATATAGAATATGGCACCATAAAACAGTAACAAAAGACGGACAAAAACAGTTTACAAAATTCTGGAAAGTTACACCCAAACCTAGCTAAGAACTTCACATTCAATCCTTAATATTACATAGAAAGAAGAGATTATAGGAGTAACAAAGTGAAACTGCTAATATATGTGCTATATAGTATGCTATATATCTGTATCCAGGATGGCACTGCTATATATTATTTATTATATAAATGTTGGTTGTTGATGTACACTTAACTAAACCTGCTAAGACTCCAATACTTACTGCTGATATGGCACTCTCAAGCATTCATATTGGAAAGTATATTTAGCATAAGTTTTGGTCAGGTTTATAAATTATTTATATATCTGTGTATATATACACATACATACATATATACACACACATATATATGTATGTATAGAAAGCAGCTGCTGTGTGATTCAAAAGCCATGTAACATGGCAGTATAGTAAATAAAATGAGAAAAAAAATTAAAAAATGAAAACCAAAATACTAAAACTAAAACACAAACCATAAGCCTTGGTCAAAAAGGAAAATACCATTTAAAACCATCAATAGCTCTATCTGTACAATCCAATGTACAAAATCCCAAAGTGGTAAAGATATATAATGAGTATGATACCTTTAAAAGTTTATAATACGCTGAAATAGCTTTTCCACATTGACAAACACCTATTAAAAGTTGAAAGTTGTGAAATCTAGAATACATAGCATCTCTGCTGTCTATTTAGAGTTTTGGCAACAGAATTGTGACATATATATAAAAAATAATTCCACATTTCTACTTGATGTCACATGAACATACAAGACAGTGAGGTATGTGAGGCTTCTCTTGAACAGAGTCCAGATGCTGAAGCATAGTGTACGATCAGCAGTCTAAGAATGTGGCACTCAGGACTGGATTTATCAATACAGCTGTTAGGATTACAGATTTCAGTGTGCTGCCTTCCCTCCTGGCTACAGTGTGGTTTCACGGAAAATCTTCTCACTTCGCAGGCATCTTTTTCCTGTTGCAGAATTGGCATTTTTTTAAAAAGAAAGATAAACACAGGGGAAATGATGTAGAAAATGTAATAGAAACGTAAAGAAAAAAGATGATATTTACCACCACATCACTGCACGACACAACACTTGTGCACATTTGCAATAGGTTTACCTGCCCCAGCAGCTATTCGAAAGGACAGGAACACAGGCTGCAGCAAGTTAGGGAAAAATAAAAGTTACATGTTTGAAATATACATTTGGTGTTTTTTTTCTTTACAGTCAGTAGTAAATACAACAAAAACTTCTCTATGACTGGAAACAAACTGTTTCAACAAGTTTTTGAATTAATCTAATTACAAAATGCACAACAACATGACCTCCTCACAGATTTCTGCTCCCACTAAGGGAAAATTTTCCACAGATTTCTGTGGGAAGTGGTTCAGGTCCCACACACATCTCCCTTTTGTAACAGTGCTGCATCACTTTGGTGATGAAGGAAACAAAAACTGCTCTTTCTGAACTGACTGACCCACAGCTTTTTGTTTGCTAGGTAAGTTAGTAAGTTGCTCTATTTTAAAACCTTTGATGATTCTGGACCAAGTGCCCTAAGAGCATTTTTCCTTAGAAAACAATTCTCTGTCTCACAAGAATTTTGACCATGGAATTAAATAGGGATATGTAGTTGTGAGTTCAGATTTGTGTGTACATATGCATCCACACATACAATTACCCACTATCCCTCTCTGAATTCATTCAAGAGCCTCAGTGTTTTTAGATAGGCTTTCAGAGATTACCTCCTATTCCTCAATTGGCTTTTTTCAAAGAAAGCAAATACTCTTTTATTGTATTTCTAACTTAGGTTTCCATCTGGTATCTTCAGCAAAGAAGATTGTAGAATTCAGGTATTTTATTAATTTCAACAACTGGTATTTATATAATTTTTATCCTTTTTCTATATTCTTTTTATCACTGGTTGTTTGAACATGGAACCGCCAATATGTTCTTTTACTAATAAGGACCTAGTTGAAGCTATGCTTTTAAAGCATAGTTGATAACCCAATGAAATCACTTGTGTTTTGCTAGAAGAGTTTTAAGTGTACAGATGGGTGCTCCTCTTCACTTGCACTGTATCCTGCTTTCATTCTAGCACCCGTCGTCCTGCTCTTCGATTTCATACAAGCAGCTATTTTGATCTACAGACTGACTGCAGCTCAATTCGACTTTGAAACATTTTCAAGGTGTTACTTAAAAATAGGGCAGAGATATAGCTGACTTACAATTGATAGAACCTAGTGCATACATTCTCCTTAAAAAACTTAGAAGATAAAAGACTGAAATTTTTAATTTTATTACCTTGTGATCCCCCATGCAGACATTTGGCCCAATGTGGTCATATATTACTATCTTCTCATCATTTTCTGACTAGTTTAAAAAAAAAAAAAAAACAAAACACAACAAAACACTAGTCAGTCCAAGAATTCTTCAGATTACATACACAGAAAGGAACATTGGAAATATTGTGCAAATAGGTGAAACCAGTTTCTGAATGAGATGATATTAACATATCTTTGCTTGGCTTCTCCAGAGAAAGGATGTGTAAAATGAACTTTTATGCTCAGTACTGCTTGCAGTAATTCGTGCAGTTTGCCTGCATGAAAACTCTGAGATCTCTGCGCCTCCTCCCTGCTGATGGGACCTTGGGAAATATTGGTGGCAAACACTGCACTAAGTGAAATGAGTGACTTGTTGTAGTTGCATTCCAGGCTTCTGCTGCAAAATGCAGCAAGCACATTTGGCCAGTCCTTTTTTAAGAACAACACAATTTTTATTGAATTAGGTGAGATAAATGTTCTTAGAATTAAATGCAATCCAAGTTGCCTTATAACAGCATTTGATTTCATCATATAGGGGATTTTAAATGTTCAGAGAGATGAATGATTATTTTCAGGTTATGAGTATAATCTTTAACCATTTCTCTGAGATAAATTTCTTCATCTGAAAAAAAGCATTCAGTGATTTTAAGAAAAGCAGTAAATGACAGATGACATTCCTCCAGTCTCCATTATGAATTGCTTTCATTTTGTTCCATGTTGAACTTTACCCTTATACACTGACTTCTTTAGGATTTTTATCTTAATGAATAATAAAATGTACTCATCTTTCTGCCATTTGCAATAAATGCGACTTGGAAGAGCTATTTTGATTCTCTAGCACAGTACTTCAGGAATAAATACAAATACGTTGCCATACAAAACAATTTCTTATTGTGCTAAACAATTCCTATAAGGTAATTAAATCTGTAATCTGCACACTCTCCAGTCTCTAATACAATCGTAGATGTGCTTTAAACCAGTTGGCGATACTAATTTATTTTGTAGGAAACAGCCAAGACTTTCTCATGTGTAATCAGTCAATTTTGACTGGGCAATAACTTTATATAAACAGTAGCATTTAGGACTATAAAGTTAAAACTGAATTATCTTTAATGCAGTAAGGAAGCTTAAGGTCAGATTTACTTTACAGCACGGTTGTCTGCCAAAAATATAAAAACATAACCTTCTGCATTGTATGCATGAGCACTTTCCAATATTTCAAGATCATAATGCCACCAGCATCGGAAGTGGGGATACATTCATCAAAAGCGACTTGATAATTTACAAAGGCAGCATAAAATTGTGGATTTTCAACTGCATAATCTTTAGACAGATAAACAAATTACAGCAGTGCACAAGCAGAAACAATATACACTTGGCTGAGCATTCATTACTTCATGCGATCAGGCATCAGCGCAGCTCCCGAGCAGTGGGCAACCTTTGGTGGTTTAGGGCTCAGGAAGCATAAAATAACATGATGGTGAGGTAACCGACCATGGCATGATAGATGATGTTGCATGAAAGCTGTTTACAGCCCCATGTCAGTACAATCTGTAATGCCTACTGTGTAGCTGAACACACTGTACGGTGGCAATTTGTGCACCCTATCCTTTCTTTACCTAGGATTTCAATGCAGATTTACTAAGATTTTTGTTTGAAATAAAATACAGAGTTGCCTAGGCAGAAAAATAAACATTTTATTGCCTATAAGAAAATTAATTCAGCAAAATAATTACCTGCATAAGAATATTCAATAGATAGTTCCGACTGAAAAAATTCTTTAAAAATTCATATACATTTATATTTTAAGGACTTGTTACAGTGTAATCAGTTAATTAAAATTTGCTTTTACTTTCTTCAGAGTTCCTTTTAAAGCTTCAAAGTATAGGTCTCTGCAGTGGAGTAAATTCTCAGTCAAGGCTAGCACTTCCTGCATAGAACCACAGAAACCTGTAGGGTCATTTTGCCCTTTCCTCTATCAGTTCAACATTCTTTTCTAATGACTATTTTGATTAGGTTTGATGGGCCAGAATCCCGGTTTGGCTTTGGGCCGGATAAGCTAACTCCTGTGGTGGTACAGACTCAATGAGTTAAAGCCCAGTCTGGCCTCAGCAGCACCTGTCACTTTGCATACGAGCTTCTGGAGATGTCCCAAACTGCCTGACCACAATTTGCAAATGCAAAGCTCCAGAGACAGAGTTATGTGCACTATTAAAGGTGAGCTTTGAACGATCCAGCTGATGGGGTTTCTGTTACATGGAGACTGGAAATTGTAGCTGATCTCACAGTTACAAATCAGTGCTCTAACTTTGTTTTCCCTTGTTTAATTTTCTCCCATTATATCCAAGTTATAGCCCTCTAGATAATCAGAAAGAATTCCTTTCCCTCTGTACTGTTTACACTCTTCAAGCTTTTGTGTACACTTCTATCTCCTTATTCATAGCTTTTTAAAAAAAAAATCTTCCCTCATTGGCCACTCTTTTCATGGTTTTAATCCTTTGTTCTTTAGGAATTTCATGGTCGCCAAGCACTATCGGTAACATTTTGGGTGAAGTCTCACTTTTTCACATGATATTTTTGTACAAGAAAAAGAAACAACACTGATTTTGACATTACTATTTGACTATAAAGCCTGTATTGCCCTTAGGCTTCACATTTTTTTTACTAAATACTGCAGTTACATGCATTGTCTAAAATTTTGGTGAAATTTCATGATGTCATCCAGACACTTTTTACACACCAAAACGTGTGAGGAAGTGCATTGACTTGAAATTCAAGTAGCTGTGGAAAACATGTTCCCAGCCTTTCAGTGAGTTATATACTGCAAAGCAAACAGTCTAATCATGAGATAAATAACCCCAATGAGAGAGAAAAAGAAGGTTATAAACTTCAGGACAGCAAGTTTCAAGGGTGTAATTAATTTAAACTGGAAAAAAAAAGCCATGAAGCTATAGAACACTGATTTACTTGGAAGATTATTTTCTGTAATTCACTCCCACTAAACTGCATTAATTATACAGGAGCACACAGATAGACAGATGACTTTTGGCAATTTTGGGTTCGGTAAGTCTGTTAGTCATACAGTCTGGTCAGCAAGACAGCCTCACTGCAGCACCAGTGTCACCAGGATGGGGGTCTGGGTGCCAGGAGCACGCACACAGGGACAGAGGCAGTGGAAGCTGGCACAGGTAACCAGCTGACCTGGTCCAGTGCTTCCAAGAAAAGGAAGAGGGCAGAGTGGAACAAGAAGGAGAGAGCAAATGACAGAAAAGAAAATTGGAAGGCTCCTGAACCATATTTAGATTGGATAGAGCATCATCAATTAACCCTAACCCTATCTGTAAACACTAAAATCCGAAGACGAACTGTATGTTTTAAAAATGCTGCACGAGCTTATCTCTAAAGCTCTAACAGAATGTCTAAATTTAGGCACCTAATTGGTGTACCAAAGTTAGGAGCCTACCTGCTGGAGACTATCCTCATTCAGGGGACAGCGATAGATTCGGCCTGTGTAGGATCTGACATATTCTTGGGAGTACCTTGGGAAATGTACCACTCTGGTAACTCAGGTGCCTCCAGCTGTTACTGTATAGGTTTTTCTCTCAACTGCGTGACTCCTCAGCCAGCAGCCACTTGTACCTGCTCCTGTCTGCATCCCTGCTGAATCCTTGGTGGGGGTAGTGTTGTTGCTTATGTCACTGTAGGGTGGACTGGGCTGCGGGACTAATGGGAACGTTTTCATAGGGGCTTTTTATTTTCTGTTACTCTCTTTAAAGCAAGCAGTCAGTCTCCAAGTGCTGCACATCCCTGCACAGAAGAGGCACAGGACAGAAGACAGTCAGTCATCACTGGCAGCTCAGACACCAGAAGAAGTGCTTGTGAAAGCTCGTTTTTCAGTCACCGTCAGCAGGTTTACGGGGATAAATTCCCCTTCTTGGGTGCAAAGCACTGGAGGCACACCCCATTTCCTACCATGGTGTGCCGTCTCCAGCTTGGCAAATGTTTGCTACAGGCAAACTCAAGGACAGAGTCTTTCAGCCCTACCCACCTTTGGTGCAGTAAATGCAGTGTGGAGGCATCGGGGGGCTGCAGGTCTGTACTTACTTTCAGAATGAGCTCCTTGGCTGAGTGGGACATCAGGATTCTGTCGCACCAGGCTGGACATCGTGTGTTCATGTACTGCCTTCCCTGGCTAGAGTCCTCGCTGTAGGGATAACTGCAAACAAATCCCAACCATAACCATCAATGACTCCTGGCAAAGCAGCCTGAAACCTCTGGCTCAAAGGGCCGTATTACTTACAAAATTTCACTGTTAAAAAGCAGCTCTTCCAGACACTTGCACATGTTTATCTTTCTTTTCGCCTCCCTCTTTCATTCTCATGTGCTCTTTCTCTACGTCTCTTCTCAGATCTACAACTCTACTGTATAGTTAACAAGTTAAGACACAGTTTCAAAATTCTCAGCTCCTACCTTGTGCTTTTGCATATGAGAGTGTTTTAAGACAACAAACTGTTTATCTGTGTGGAAGTACAAAAATCAGTCCAAGAACAACTTGCAAGTAGAGAAGAGATTATGGAAAATGTACATGCAGAAGTTGAAAAATGAAACCTAGGGAATGAAGAGTTCATCTTGTGTGATTTCTTTGCAGGATTCTCTCAAGGGGAGTTATCCAGGAATAATTTAACAGAAAACCGAGTTCCTAGTGTTGGGATCACTGCAGCTGTACACAAACCTCTCCTGTATGGATTCTTTAAGGGTGACAGAAAGGAAGACAGGACAAGATAGCAGTCTTTGCAGGGGATTTCTTCAGAATCAAGGAATCAGGAATGTGGCTTAAAAAAAGTGATGCTGACTACATAAGATCCCGTACCTATGAAATTGTGTTAAGAAGGAGATTATTTTGTAAAGACATCTTGAATACAAGCAGATTAAATGGTAGTTACACTCTGGGGCCATCATACACACACTATGACATCTCCAGTGCATTCTAACTTAGCTTTAAAGGGCAAAAAAAAGTGTTTATTTTAATCTACAGAATATAACTAGAGGTAACACACCTGTGTGAGCCCACAGGCTGAGATCATCTGAAGCCCCTGAAGGATGCTGGCTCTGGCTAAACCTCAACAAGCTGAGGCCAGAATTTTTCATGTCTCATCCAAATCTTCTCATCAGTTTACTATGGTAGAGCTTTGCATTTGATGATGGCTCACCACACTGTAAGGCCCGCTGTCTTCTTTAGACCATTTCCAAAATGGCTTGTGGGAGCAGCTAAGAAGGGGTTTTAGAGAAATCCAGAGGGCTTGTGACACGCTCAACTTCTTGAATATTGGGCCTGAATTAATTGAAGTCTGTCCTTGATAAAACTCTTAAAATCCCCAAACATCTACATATGTATATGTGAGTGTATTTGAAATGACATTTGCATTTTATTCTGCTCCTCACTGAATTCATAAAGGAAATGCCGAGGTTTTTCTGATATGTGTTTTAAAATAAAATTTCTGGTACTGTTAAAAAAGGGTTTGCATGCTTGAAGAGAAACTTATTTACCATCCTGCTTGGTGTGATACTCTGAAACCAAGACATACAGCTCTCTACCAAATGGGTTTACAAGCTACACTGCCATTAAAAAGATTAGCCATGGCAAACATCCAAGAAAAGCGTACTGAACGTATTGGAACAAACCAGTGATCTCAGTATGTTTTCCACCTCATCAAACCTAACAAGACTCATTTTCAAAACATATTATGAGAATTCAATTTGCTGCTTCACTGACATACAGAAGTACAGCTTATTTCTGAGTGTCTGTGAAATATTCTGATGATGTAATACTATATTGGTAGTAGAAGCTCTTTGTTTGCAACTTAAGGCTTGACTTTTTCTTGTAACCTCTTGCTTTACTTACTCCAGAACCCCATGTAACTGAAGCTTTTTATGACATAAAGGTATAAGAATCAATCACATTTCATATAATCCTTCCTTTTACAGCATTAACTGTATGGCTTTTGAAATACGATGTTCCGTACCTGGAATGATCTGTTACTGCTATGTGTTAGAGCATTAAATCCTAGAGCCCATATTCTATGAAATGGTATTTATCAATTTGCTTTATTTATCTTAATGTTTTCACAGGGTGAAAACTTCTGACAATTTTTCAAGGTCCTTAGCACTGATTACCCAGTCAAAAAGTTACTGTAGTTTACAAGTATCTTTGACAAATCAGATTTCTAATGGCTGGGACAGAGATGAATATAAATGCTGCAAAATTATCCAAACAGAATGACGGGTAGGTAATAATTTAATATAATAAAACGAGGCAAGCACTTTTTGTAAGAAAGAATCCTTCGAAGAAAGCAAGAAGCATGGAGTGTTCTGTCTCACGGCACTCCAATGAATAAAGCTCCCTCCCTCCATCTCCTCTGGCGTGTGGAAATCCTAATCTCAGTGAAACGCTGACACTAACATAATAAAAAATCCTAACAAGATACATGCCTCCAGAATAGGGAAAATTATTTGCTCTCCTCCTTCATGCTCTAGAGGGGCCAAAACCACTTTGGAATAAGCAAAATTCTTTTGTAGATGGGTTCAAATAGTGGTCATAGCTAAATATGACTCAAAATTCCCATGAGGGAATCTTTTTTTTGTGACTCTCTGTGTTGTAGGGATATTTTAGTTTATTATATGCCACTGATCTTAAATAGATTTTAGCAACTAAAAGCTCCATTAGAGGTTTTTGGAATATAATTGTCACTGAAGAAGTTTTTGTGAAACATGCTGCTGAATGTGCACTATTCCAGAAAAAAACTTTTCAAATACCATATGCCCCAGAAGTTGTCTCCATCATCCTGTTCCATAGCTAAGGGAACAGTGGCATGAAAATAGTTTGACTGCTTCCAGAATCATCTGCATGTGAACTCTGAAGCTTTTGCTTGTTTGGAGTGTTTTTAAGGGTCTTGTCCCTGAGGATACTCTGGAGTCTTACATAATGTTACTTCCTTTGGATGGCTTCCCACCAGCTGATAAAATTTAAACCCAGCCAAAAGTAGCAGCGGAAGGAGGAGCCTACTGATGCACAGGTGTTGCAGGAAGGATGATGATTCTGATGCAGCCATAACAGAAAGATGTTGCAGAATCAAAGACTTAGGGAAAGGCCCAAAGCCTCAGAACCGGCCTGAGGCAACACTTGTTCCACACTCAGCCCCTGAGCCCGTACCCAGGGGGCAGCTCCTGGGTGCTGCCATGCCGGGGCCAGCACGGGAGAGCAGCGGGAAAGGCACAAGGCTCGAGTGCCTCCTGCACACAGCTGCTGCCCGAGAGCACGGAGCCTGCTGCGACTCCCGAGACTGGAGAACACTTCCACTTGCTCATGGGGAACCACAACACGAGTGTGCCTAGACACGCTTCTACCGCTCACTTTTCGTTCTTTCTAAGCTGGCTTCATGATCTCCCTTCTCTTTTCCTTCCTTCCAACCCCACTTCTTGACTGCTTCTTTGCCATTAGGCATAAAACAGTCTCTTAAAAATTACTGTAAATTTAAGCTTGTGTGCATGCAAAAAGCACAACTATTCTTGTAATACCCATCTTCCAAAAGACATTAGGAATAAGACTGTCTGTGATCAAGGGCATTAAATTAGATTTGTTTTGCAGACATCTCCAGCCTCTTTTAACACATTCACTCCAGGTAAGTAAGGAACTCCATGTCCTTAATTCAAAACTTACATAGTAATTCTAGTCAACAGATTTTCTGATTTGTGACTTGTAGAAATAATTACAGATTGGATAAAAAACAACTGCAGGTCTGATAAAAAGAAATTCAAGGACTCTACATCAAATAACCAAAAGTTTAAAATTCCAGTATCAATCTTCCAGTGGGGAAGCATTGTGCCATCCTTCTGCGCTTCCACTGTTAGTCTTGACTACCAGGACGAAGACTGTGGCAGAGAAAAAGGGAAAATGAGCTCTCCCTGTCCCATAATTAGACAGGGAAGAATGTATTATTTTTTCCTTTCATTAGCATTCTGCCTCAATCACAATCTACCTTGTGTAATGCACAGAAAACAGTGATCTTGAGAATGAATAGGGAGTGCTCATGTAAAAATGATGACATAACATAAGGGCCTCTAGGTACCACTGAAACATAAATGATAAATAGATATGATGCTAACACATACAGGTGCTAGAGGTAAGGTAAGGCTGTACACACTTCCTTAGTATTCTGTACAGCTACACACTTTTTTACACACACTATATTACATCTATTTAAAAATACAATAGGGAAATGGGGAATTCCCTGTGGAACAAATTTTATGCCCTGTTTAAAACAGTGGCAAAGTTGGAATTCAGGACCTCAATCTAAATTCTGTGTTAGCAGGGTAATTAATAGGAAAAAGAGACTGTTATTCTCTGTGTATGGCAGCCAGCAGAATTATACAAAATATACTTTGACTGTGCCCCTGGGTGACGCACAGACAGGCAGTTCTGGAGCATCCATGTGAAAAGCTTGCACAATTTATCTCCAGTTGTTTAGAATTTAGTCTTTTTCAAGATGCAGCTTCCAGCTGCTTTTCCACCCTATTTCACAAACTTTTGTTTCAGTTACACTTATTTAATCAGGATTACTGTCAGGTGGGTTTCTGAATAAAACTTCCAGCAACATCATTAATATAATGTTCAATATTGTTGAAATTTAACCAAACACTTTGATGAATTGCTAATCTACTCTGTTAATAAGGAGCAGACCGTCCAATGAACTACTGTTGTCACAGTCAATAAGGATGAGAACTACTTGGCAATTGTTTGGAGAAAATAAACGATTAAAAGGGTCAGTAATATCAGAGCACTACTACTGTTGACAGGTATTGTCAGGGATGATTAGACACCTTTACAAAAATGCTTACTGCAGGGTGAAAAGTCGTCCAACATCGTAAACCATCCTGTCAGCGGTGCCTTAACTCAAAACACAAGCCAACAATGCTGTGTATATAAATGTCTCCTTAACTGGCATTTCCAGTTAGGAAAAAGGCTCCTAATGAACTCTTCTCTTGTGTAATATGGATAAAATCTGTTAGTGAGATGGGTGAAATGTACTTTCTAACAGGAAACAACCCATTCCCTCTGGAGGGCTGTTTCCTGTAGCTGCCACAGGCAGTCTGCACCGTGCTGGGCGCAGCACGGTGCTGCTCTGGGGACCTGCCTTCTACACCCCACACTGCCAGCGCCGCTGTACAACTGTGGCAGCACTCACTAGGCAACAGTGGGGGAAATTCAGCCATTTGGGTTTTTTTAGTCCAGTAAAGGTCATTCTGAACAACAGTGCAGCCTACACCTAGGTTCAAATGCAGATCATTTAGCAAGCTTTATCATGTTTCAGGGAGTGGAAATGCCTCCTGCTCAAAAACTCCTTGTGCTCGTTCATCTGTCAATTGTCCCCACATTTTATATCACCAATTTTTTAATAATACGAAGTATTTCAGATGGGATAGAACTATAAAGCATCAATGAAAACTGAGCTCTTCATGGGAAGAGCTGAGACACAGTTTTGATGTGGTTCATTTTATTTTTGAACTTAGGTAGGAGTACTCACATTTACTAAACCTTTTTTCACTTTTAGGTCTTTTTTACATATGACATCAACAGAGAACTTCAAAAGGGGAAAAACCCCAACCACTCTTCATCAGAAAATTATTTACTATTTTCATATTTTCTCAGAAAATGTTGGATTGATTTACCTTCAGCTCTGATGTGCTCTCAGATTGTCTAAGATACTTTTACCTGAAGAAAGGAGGGCAAACCTGGACTGCCAATACAACCTTTGGGTGCTCTGAAAGTTTTAAGGCCAAAGATATAAATAAAAAAAAATTATATTTTTGATTTACAGTCAGCATTAGTGTGAGCTGGTACATAAGTGTGATTTCAACAAAATGCCATTCAACCAATCAAAGGGCAACATCTAATTTTTGTCAGCTACCAGAGTGTTAGTTTCTTCCTCAAAACTGAATTAACATTTTTTATCTCTCTGAACCTGAAAGGGAGAGTTGGATTCCCTGGATCTCTTCCTAACAAATGACCCCATGTAATTTATCTTCATATGCTCATCTTAGGCAGCAGATCTAAGCTAAGCAGTAAGACACATTGCTGTTTGAATTAGATTATCTGCTTCATAGGTACCAAAACATTAATAAGCCTTGGTGATGCTCTGCGAGCCAACTGGCCACAATACGTGTCTCACTTCAGCCAAATCAGGAGGGCAAACAGAGCCCTGCAAACACAGTAGTTATAGAGCAATGTGTTAAACAGCTGCTACTTGCACAGGCTACACTAACACCATGGTGATAGTACCAACAATTGAAGTCAAAGGTGACAATGGGACGGGGGGGTCACCTGGGCAAATCAGCAGAAAAGGGCAGGATGGGTAAACAGGACTCAAGCCCTGAGTCTGGGCACAGAACAGGAGGGTTAATGACATGGTATTTTTATCAGAATATTTTTTATAGATTTATGCTGGGTATATTGCTTTTTGGTTTAACACTCTTCTTTGGAAAATACTGGTTTGTAATATTCTTCAGAGTGAGCATTCCTGTATCACCAGTGTCACAGGACCTTTTCCAGTTACAAAATAAAAAAAAAATAAACCCAGAGCCTATTACTTTTCCCAGAGAGCATAATGCAACCCTTCACCTTCTGTGAAGAGCATTCCCCCAGAACGGTGTCCATAGTAAAAATCTCCCCTGGCAGCTGAAACCCCCCTGTGGCCAAACCCTGGTGCTGAGGAGCACACGCTGGTGCTGGCTCCAGCACCAGGAGCTGCCCAGGACCAGAGGCTGACACACGGCTGATGGCAAGGGGCACACTGTGCTCTGCTCTTTGACCCCAGAGCTGTGGGGAGGCCCAGCTGCCAAAAATGGATTATTTGGCAATACTAAAATGGATTATTCAGCAATACCAGCACCTCAGCAAGTGAACAATGAGTGATGCACTCTATTGCTTTAACAACAGGAATCCTGTACCCCACGCAATGTATGCAATACTGCTACTATTACAAGTGGATAAATGGAATTATGAATCATGTTGGCTTGTTGGGAAGGACCCAGTGTTGACTTGTTGCATCAGAACAGCCTGACGTTACTATATATGACTGTGATTGAGCTCGATGTCTTTTCTGGGAATATGTCTACCTGTTGTTCTCAAAAGTACATTACTTTGAGGCTAAAATTTACAAAGTCTCATACTGGAAAAAAATACCTGGGAACCTGAGGCAAGAAATGGGTCAGGGTTCAGGCTCCCAGCTACGGGGCTTTTCAGCAGTACATTCAGACGGATAGCCTGGCTGGCAGCAAGGACCATCAGCTCTTTAGAATATGCTTCATTTTCTGCTTGCAGCATGGTCTGTAGTCCTTACCTTACACATGATGTAGAGTAATTATTTGAAACTTTTTTACTTCATTGGTTTTCCTTTCTTTTCCCTTTTGCCACAATTCCTTAAACCAAACCTTGGGTAATGCTCTCCAGTTCCTCATAAAATAAAGAAACACCCTATTTCAATTTGAAAATTGAGAATTGCTAAGAGTGGCACTGGTAAAATATGAGTAGAAAACATGGAGGCAAGATTTGCCTGAAAAACCATTGTAATGATTAAATTCTAATCGTTTTGAAGGAAGTAAGAGCTGTCTCTCTGCTTCCAGCTGGAAAGTTGTTTCTGTGCTTCAGTCTTAGATGCTGGAAGCACCCAGACAACTGCATCACATCACAGGTGGGAATTTGTTCCCTGGAGGCTGAGAGATCCAAAGGTGATTTCAGATACCTCACTAATACCTGGAAGGTGTTTTACAGTGCATGAATGAGTCTGAAGTATTTCTGTTCAGTGGAAAATACATCTTGGCAAAAAAGAATTCATGTTATAAAAGTAACTGATAATGCAAGCATAAAAATAACCTAGGGCTTTTTAATCTGAGTGCCTAACTCCCCTTTTGTGAGACAACAGGATGCAGCAGCATTACTGAGATGTTCTAGGAAATGAGAATCCTGTTTGCTTCAGGAGTGCTGCCCTGCCCTGCCCTGTCAGCAGGCAGTCTTTATGATCTGAGAACATGCAGAGAGGCATCCAGAGAACACTGGAAAGGAAGGGCAGCCTGTTGACACCTAAAACATCATCTTGTCCTTTCATTTCACACCCAAGGGTGACCTTGGGGCTCTGTGCAATGGCACCCAGAGGTTCTGCTCTGAATGGTCTCTGCAGAAGGGAAGGAACAAGGGAGCGCTCTGAGCTTTGCTTCATGCAAAGCAGGCTGGCTCAGTGCAAACCAGATCAGAAAAATACATTTCTTTTTCTACATTTCACATGTGTCATTGTGCAACGTTCTAGAACAGAGAAGGGTCGTGGGACAAAACACAAGGTAGGGAAAAAATGTTTTACGGACTAAGTAAGATTTCTGCAGAATAAAACCAGTGCTAGAGAGAATTCCAAAGGAGGAACACTCTGCCGAGAGTAAATGAGATTCAACCTGTCTCCTGCTCAGAGGCATCAAAAGCCAAGACACTCCCAGTGCAGAGGGTCTGCTTGAGACAAATATCACACAGAGGGTATCTAAGACACAAACATATGTCCAACCAGTAAATTACATGACAGCCTAATTCAACAACAAACAAGAATAGGTCACTTTAAGAGAATGATTAATACATGAGATTGCTGTGCATGCAGCCTTATCTGAGAGCAAACCTTGTATGTGGGTGTGAACTCTTGCTAAAGTCAGCTCCTATCTTTGCTATACAACAGCTACAAGAATAATTATAATAATTAATGGAGAGCAGTGATAAAGGCAACAATTGCCCACCTGTATATTGACAGACCACAATGTCTTTACTTCTTTTTTTCACACCTCCTGCCTTTTGCAGTGATTGTTGACTACCATGAAGCCCTTTGCAGCCTCACACTGGGCTGTTTGCTGTGGCCAGACTGTTCAGCCTGTGAGTGACAGAGCTTACAGAGTTTAAAATTCTAAATTGTATTTAGTCTCCAGTGACTTGGGGCTGCTATGGGCTACAGTAGGTCACAGAGAGTAACAAGATGAAAACACGAATATTCACTATATAAAATAAAAGACCTCAAAATATATGAACATAGGAGTGGGTGAATAATGCCTGAAAGAACACACTGTGGGAAAGATTTTTTACAGGCTGCCTAACATAGCAGACCTGCCACATAGCCCATGGTTTCCTGTTAAACTGTGGCTTCCCTCACAGGCTGCCCTCACCTTTGGCATATCTCAGCAGGACAGAGGAAGGGTTTGTGAGGGAAGGGTTTATGAGGGAAGGGTGGGCTCTGGACAGAACCAGAGGAATGCCTGACCCAGGCTGTCCTTCTGCCACTGCCCTGCAGGCTCCAAGGACCCTGGACAGAACATGCTGGGAGGCCCTGTGGACACAGCATCAGCAGATCTGGGTCCAGAGCAGGTGGGATGAGCTTCTTTTCCCTTGAAGTTCATCCACTGTATCCCTGGCATGCTCCTCTGGGCACAGGCATACAGGGTGGTGAGCTGATATGGCTTAGGCAAATACATTAAAGAATTAAAAGGAACTCAAGAATTGGAGGAGTTTAGAAAATTCTTTAGGGCTGCTGAACAGAGAGGAGATAACTGACAGGCCTACAGATGCAGTCAGTGCTATAAAATCACAGAATGAAGGGAAGGTTTGGGTTGGAGGAACCCTTGAGCTCAGTCAAGGCTTTGTTCTGGATGGTTCTAAGGGGTGACTACCTGAGCACCCCTCCCTCTGCACTGCAGCAGGATGGTCACCCATGGCATGAGGAAGAATTCACAGCAGATCAAGCAGACATTTGGTCTTAAATGACAGTATTGCACTGGGGAAGAACAATAGATTAGTTTTGAGTTCCCTAAGTATGCCTGCAGAGACGCTATTTTTAGATGTGGTTGTAGGAGAGCTCAGAAGTGGTTCTCCAACCCATCCCATGTTCAAAGTCAACAAAAAGTCCTGAAGCTAATATGCAGTAACACAGACTCTGTCAAGACCCTGTGGAAACTCCTTTGCATATGCAGAAACATTAATTTGCTGTGCTGCCTTAATACCATTCCATTCACAGATACAAATTCAATTTGTGACTATAAATCTCATAGAAGTATTATATAAGTAATCATTTATACCTACCAAAAATTATGTATGATTAAAAAATACATTACTGAGCCTGTGGCCGTGCAAGGACCACAGGCTGGGCAATAGGAGGTCCTTGCCTCATGACACAGAAAACAAGGAAGGATGGGTGAAAAAAGCATCCTAATGTAAAGCCAGTCTGCTCTTTATATATACATGCCATCTTTCAGTATATAATTTGTTTTTTACCATTTATTATTAATCCTATTATCTAGTTGTTAAGAAGGAAACAGAGTGAGTAGAACTAAAACACACAGAGACTACTCACACCTGATTTCTGATCTCTGCTTGAGGGGAGCATGACACTGAAAAGCTCTCACAGAGTGGTCTGAAGAAGCTGAAAACTATTCATGAGCAACGTATTTTGGGCAAGCCTTGCTCTGGCTGAAAGCATTACTGTTGAAGAAATGAAGTAGAAGAATATGTATGGTACAAAAATCGTATCATTTCCCTTCACCTTCATCTACCCTGACCAGATACATGACGAGTGAGACACATGCAGGGATGTACCCACCCTGCTGGTCTACTGTTATCACACTCAATCAATAAGGACAATTTGGAGTGGTGGTTACTCTGTGCATACTTCCAGTGCCCCAGGGGATCAATACAAATCAGTATCGCAGCTGGCTGGTGAGAAGTAATGAGATTATGATCACAAAAGGCAAGCTTTCCAAATTTTTTCTTAGTGTATGCCGAAACATCATACTTTTCTATCTGTCCACGAAGCATAAAATAGCAGTATTTAAACATATTATATCTATTAACAAAAAAGTATATAAAAACCATAGTTTTATCTGCCTTTTTTTCTACTATTTTTTGAATGTTTTCTTTGTGAATGCAGTATTTCTTTCCCTTGAAAGCAACTGTGAGATTTGACTTCCTCACTCTTGGAAAGGTACCATACATGTATAAAATGGCACCAATCTTCCACAGATTTCTCCTGGATAGGACTGCCATTTGCAAAAAGCTTGGTGCTTTATGATAGCAGTACTTGTCCATCCACGGCTAAAACACCGCAGGGATACCTCTGGCTAAAATCATGCATGTGTATTAAGCCAGCCAATTTATTCTAACAGTCTTAAGTAGTTATATGATGTCCACTGAAACTGAAAAAGCAGAATCTAAGTTCCTGCCCTCTTTCCTGATACCCCTCTTGCATTTCCCTGAGTGATGGCAGTAGGCTCTATGCCCCCAGCTGACTCCTGCTGAGTGCCACTGCTCACAGTCATCAAACAGCTTGAGGCAAAGACTGTCTTTATGGTTGCAATAATGTGATTTAACAGGTGGTCTGGGCCGAGTTCTTAAAAGCCCTTCCAAATCTCTGAGCACACAATCCTGCCAGGTCTGTTTTAAGAGCAGCTATAAAAGACAGGATCAGCGGAACCAGAATGATGAGCTACAGAGCACTACTGGCATGTGGTTTATTAGTGATGGAGGGGATGTGGGGAGAATAAACAATCATGAAAGGAACAGAGATCATGATAATTTCTGCAATAAATATGGGAACATTCACATTTTACCAACAGTGCAAGTAACAATTATGTTGTAGCTAGTTAAATAAATGGATTATATATGAATCTTACCTGGGAGGAAATGAGATGTCCAGTTCATACAATCTGTCTTTAAAGACTGACAGCTCTCTGTCAAATTCTAAAAGCTATAAAAGATAGAAATAAATGCATTCACTCTTTAATGTTGAACTGCAGCAATTTAAAAATACTACATTATATAAAAGGAAATAAAAAGGGTCTATGATCACACACAGCTTGAGGTATAGCCTTCATAGAATAGTTTTAATAACACAGTGCAAAACCATCTGGACTATTTTGATACATAAAAAGTGCCTTGACAAAAGTGTTGAAAACATTCATTTTCCTCAGTGGAAGTTGTAACACTGGCTCTTCACAGCACTGACCTGTAAGTGCACTTACACCGCAAGAAGGCTACATTTCTTGAAATATCATTAGCAATCTTTTCAGAGATAAACCAGACTAGCATTAAAAAAGAACAGCAAACTGATATGCTAAGCAGCCCATGAGAATGTCAGTGAAATACATCATATTACTCTGTATTATCTTTAGGGCAGACAAGCAGGCACAACAATCACAAGAATGTGCACACCACTCTTCCCAAGCAAAGCTGAGCGGAATTCCTGTACATCTATTCTGGATGGTGCATGGCAAACAGCAGACAGAGGG
>VYZR01129645.1:0-12363 GCA_013400675.1 Oxylabes madagascariensis
CAAGTGCAAAGCACACAATTAGATTCTGAAAGAAAGAAAACAACAGCAGAAACTACATGACATGGCATCACCACTCAGAATCTTAGGCCATGTGCCTGCCAAATATTCTCAATTAGTCACATCAGATTTGAGATTAAATGAAGAGAATTCATATATTTTTACAATCAGATATGGCTTTGTGTGTTTTCCTACCCCATAGCACAGAGCAGCATTGACAAACCACAGAGGATTCAATAAGAATTCACCCACTGATTCCCACTGGCTTCACATCTTACAGGTCTACTGTTACTTACCTGTGACTCCCGAGTTAAGGTACTCAGCACGTTGCTCCTCAACCAAGATTTTAAATATCTGAAGTTTCCCCTTGTAGTTTAGTGGCAAATTAGAGGGAAAATGTCATTAATTCCAGCTCTCCAAGTTGGTTTATTTCCCTGAACTGCTATTTGCTGTGCTCCTCTACATGCTGCTTTATACACCAGGTTATTTTTTAAATTCAGTGTTAAAGTATTTCAGCAAATAGCTTTTTAACAAGGTTTAGTTGAATTAACATCTGAGAAGCAGCTGCTCTGTTTTCCTTTTCCCATGCTGACAATCACCAACTGCAGCCCGAGTGCAGGAATGGTCATTTCTTGTTTGACCACCTGCAGCACACAAAGGACAGAATTTATTTGCTGCTGCAGGGCTGAAAAGCCTCAGACAATGGTTACATTTTGGCTCTGTAAGAGCAAGATGCAAAAGCTCTACATAAAATTGAGATTAATCACACGTTTCAGGCAGGAATTACATAACCCAGCACAGGGTGATGAGCTACCAAGCCCTCATAGGAGTGTAAGGACACAAACTACTTACTTGTCCACCTGCTCCCTTGGTCCTTCCACAAACCACTGGGCACCGTGCTGGATGTGCTCATGTTCGACTCCTCAACTGGAAAAACATTCCCAAGTTATTATACCCACAACGATTTTTGTAATCTTTTGTACAAACCCACGTCTAGAAAGGTATTTTTAGCTGCTGCTGTCAAGATATCAAGCCCAGGTGGAGTCAGAGTGTTCAAGCCCACAGTGTGACGGCAGGGACTGTGTTCTACATTTAAGGTATCCATTTGTCCCAAATTCTCAGTGATCCCCAATTCAAAGGTACTCAGTGACTGAACAGCAAGTGTCCAAAAACCTTTATTATTTCATCCTTTCAGGACAAAAAAAGCGATACTTACTTCCCATTGATGAGCACTCTGGCATCACTCAGCTTTCATCTTCACCTAAAGGATAACAACTGAAGTTATTGGAGTCATACACAGCAAATTGTGACCATTTCAAAACTATCTTAAAAATAAGGTTTTAACATACATGGACTGATTAGTCATGAGGGGGAACTTATCAATTATTCCAAACTATTACGTGGAAGAGTAAGGGGCAGAAATAGGCTAGCCTAAACACTCATCAAGAGCTGAAGGAATATGCAGTCAGTTGCCTAAAGAACTGCACCCTGAGCACAAACCGTAACAACCCCAGTCTGAGCACAGTGAGGTTTGATTGCAGCCAGAGGTATACTATCCCTTATGTGAAGGCATTAATTTTGTCAGCTACTTCAACTCTATCAGCCTATCTGTCTCCTGTAGCAATGCCCCCTCTCTTTCCCCTTCCTGAGGGAGTGCAGTGCTCCTGGCCTCTTGGAGCCCTCGTGTTCTACAGTCCAACAAGTGCTTCAGAAGCCAAAGGCAGACACTACAGGTTGGCACTGTCACTGCTTTTATCCTCAGCAAGGTTCTTCCCTCCTCAAGACCTCCCCCTTTACTATAGCTGAGGGCAGTCTGCAATGGTGAGAGCTGGGGATGTGGTGCAAGGCTCTGCACAGCTCCAGTTGGGAGGCAGATCCCACCACGGGCACAGCATGATCTGACCAGGCAGGGACAACTTCAGGCTTTAGTCTCCAACCCCCCACCCACCTGGGTTTCCTCACGGCCCTTGGGAGCAGGAGAGTTATGCACGTTTTTGTTTTCTCTGTCATAGCAACAAACACCATGCATAAGGGATACTATATCTTTGTGCATCCTTTGAAAACTGCAGATTCCCTGCTAGCCACACTCCTCCCAGCCCTCCCCAGTTAGCTCTTCAGTACTGGTGTTCAGAAGCAACATTGATAGAGATGGGGTGTTCACAGACCACTGCGGGATTGCACAGCCAAGTCCTAACGTGTCAATCATTACCTAGCAGCAATGACACAGGTGGGAGAAGGCCAATCCTCCCTTTTTTCCTTTTCCAGGCAGCAGCTATTTAACAGCCCCACTAGCTGGTATGGAGAGTGAGAAAAAATCTGAAGCTAATTAGCTGATTCCAAAACTTGCTGGTAGTGGAAGAAGCCAAGTGATTCCCCAGAGCAGCATACTTGGATGAATCCTTCCCAACATGCTCAGCCTCATTGAACATAATGGAACAGAACACTGGCCTTCCTGATCATGTCACTGCAGCTGGCAATGATTAACAGAGACATGCAACCCCATTACTGCTCCAGTCCTAAAACTACTCACAGGCCTCAGTGTTTAGCTATGGGGAGAACTGCAAGCAAATCAACACTTTGTATGCTTAATGTTACAATAAAGCCCCATCCACGCTGTGCTGTGCTCTCCTGCCAGCACCAGGCTCTGCTCGGAGGGCCTAGCAGTACGCAGATGTATTCTGACACCACACTTCTGAGCTTCAGGTAAGCTTTTGAGAAAAAGTGTATTTCACACACAGATAAAACCAAGATGAAACACAATGCAAGCACTTGAATGTCATTTCTTGTACCCACTTGTTACAGATTGACTTAGAGCAGACATGACTAAGTTTGCTACCACACCAAGTTCCATTACTGCAGCCAGAGCTGGTCTGAGCCCCATGGTTCAGTCACAAATTGCTTGCTCCAAGAGTGTCAAAAACCTGCTTAGTTCAAGCACGTAGAATGAGGCAGATGTGCCAATAACCCCTCCAAGACATTCCTGCAGATCAAGTATCCAGTGCACACAGGAAAAACTAAAGTCAGATCTTGAGCAATGGTTTAAGATCACTAATTCAGTTTTGCTAGCTGACAGCACAGCGCCTGCCAACAGGTTTGCTACTGGATCCCAGTCCCAGGTAAGGATAAGCCATCACAAAATGGATTCAAGTCACAGGTAAAGGTAAACCATCATGAAAAGCCAAACTGACTTTGTGACAAGGTGTCAGTCACTGTGTGACCAGCTGCCATGGGCTACACTCACTGTGGTGTAACCAAAGACCTGTTGGCATTATCTTACGGTGCACCTGCTACTTCAAGGTTCAGTGGAACATGGAAAGGTGGCTACAGCAGAGGGCAAGGTTGTCCAGCAGATCCCTGTTCACCAGCAAGAGTCCTGCCTGGAAGGTAACAAAGAAGGGTCCAGAAGTGACAATAATACCAGAAACAAGTATGCAAAGCAGAACTTTGCAGAACAAGGGAAAACACATTACAACACCTGAGAAATAAACTGAGTATCAGACAAGAGCCAGATCATTCGGTGGAACAAGGGACCTTGAAATTCAGGTTCAAGAGCTAATGCAAAAGAGCTGGAGATCAGCATGTCTGGATGTCTAGCAACGTAAGCATGTTAATCCTGGAACGCTATAGTCAGGAGTTCTAGTAATGAAGAGTTTAGAATTACATCCCAAGACTGATGAAAAATGAAATTGTACATTACACTACCAAGATGACTCTATGAGGCAGAAGTACAGAATCTCATCACTGTCAATTAAAGCAGAGGAATGTATCAGGCTTGTCAATCAAAGCTTAAAATAAAGATTGCTGCAATGTCCAATAAGCTCTATGAAACTCACAGGGATATTCAATCAAGCACTCATTTATGTCCTCAAAAATATTCTGGATCAGTCTCAGAGCTGCTTGTACCAGTAGCTTGAGGTGATTCTCACATAGCACACACGAAGCAAGAGCAGTGGTTACTAACGCATTCCCACCAAGCCAAGACTCTACACGTGGATGAGCTGCAGATGGGCCACTTCATCACTACAGAAAGTTTAAACGTGTTCTTTTCCAGTCACTTGAGAGCACCTCGTCAACTACTCAGCTGAGTTTAAGATCACATTCCCTCTTCCCCACAGTGCTCATTTAAGAATATCTTCATTACATCGGAACTAAGAAAAATCCACCCAAGCCAAGTCGTATGTACAGAGGAATCGGGTCTGGAAATCCTCATCTAAGAACCACAGTAAGTTACTTGTCGTCTCTGAACGAGACCAAAGCTTCAAACCGAAAACCACGCAGCTTTGATGCAAGCTTAGCATACAGGTATATGGAGTGCTGCACTGTAATTCCACAGTCAGAAGTGTGATGTCAGAATACCCACAGTATAAGATTACATAGAAAGTCACCAAGTTATATTATATTGCTTGTTACCTACCTGGACGCAGTCGGCAATGAGAATCTTGGAGCAAGCAGGAATACTACATCCGGGTCCTAATGTCCATTGCCATTTGTGGTACTACGTTCCTCACAGTTATGAACTGCAGAAATGCTGGCTAAGTGCAGTTATGTAGCAGGCCACTAGTTTAAAGTGTAAATTGCCGTCTCAAACTCCAGCAAGAACTTGCTGCCACAGTAAATGGTTGCCAAGGAGAAGCCAAGAATTTGTCTACCACAAAAATACCACAAAATCTCAAAAGCATTTTCAATTTCTCATCAGCTGTATAAATGATTAGTGTAATGTATCTACGCCAGAAGGTAAGATTATTCTGTATTCATTTCTGAGAAAGTGTGAAGACATTATGTGTAACGATACCAGTTTCTACTTGCTGCAGTTTTTAGAGCTCCAAGTGTCAAAATGGGCTCAATTTTGATAAAATGAGCTAAATTGCAACAGCCAATGTCCTCCAAGTCCAGTACAAAAATGTTATGTGATCCAGACCATCCAAAAACAGGTCTGACCAGCAAAGCACTTTTCTGAATGATTTTAGAAGATTCAATTATATAAATCTGAGTTTATGAAAGAAGTCCAAAACCTCATAGGAATAGATCAAAGGAATGTCACTTTCTCACCTCCCACATTTAGTAACTTTTATCAGATTTTAAAGTTGACATGTTTGCCAGCTTTTAAGACACCATCTTTAAAAGGTCTTGAAAAGAAGTTGGCTAGTTCATCACATGCCTGTTTAGTACATGCAACTCAAAGCAGAACTTGTTTTAGAAATTCTGCTTATGCAGCTACAACAAAGCCAGATTTAACCAAACTTTCGGATGTTTTGAAAACTGCCAAATCTTTCAAATATATTTACTAGTCATGGTTTTGCAGCTCAGCTATTTTAATACCTAGCAACAGTAGCTTACGTACAAAACAGGGGTACCCAAAGAAAAGCTCTGTAAGGTACAAAGACAGCAGCATCCTTCACTCTTCCAAGTTACACAACTACAAAAGAACATACTTTAGGATATGCACCAGCATCTCTTTTAATAAAGAATGACATGTAATCTGAAAAATAAACTGAAAAAATTAATTTAATGTTCACGTTCAAAATTCCCCACCTCGGACACCTTCACCTTTTGAGGGTGTCCCACGAACACCCTCCAGAAAAGATATTGTTTAAAACCGCTTCAATAACGCAAATTGCATCGATACTGCTCATTTGTAAACTAACCAATACAAGTAACTTCCAAATACTTGGTCTGCAGTTTAGGAACTGCCAATTTGGAATTTCCTCCTCAACAGCAATTCATTGTAGCATGTTACCAACCCCCAAACTTTTCTGGGTAAACAAAAAGCATTCACCAAACAAGCTGAATGGCTCTTTAGTGAGCTTCATGTTCCACGTCAGTGTTACCTGTATCAGCATTTCCCAACTTGCTATTCTGTCATTTAAGGGGTAACAGTACTTCAAGAGGGATCAGACATCTGTACCCTAAAACTCTGCAATCTGACACTGAAGTTTTAACCAAAGGGAAAATTTAGCAGAAAATTTAGAATTAGCCAATGCTTAGCTCAAGGAATGGAAGGATATTGGGAAGATTAAAGCTATTCACAGAACTCCGGTGGTTGGGGATCATGTGAAGGTACAGCCAAACTAAGTTTATCTACTTTGTGCCAAGCAGGTTGATGTATCCTGCATTAACACCGAGGTATATGACACTGGGAAGTCACGTTCCCAGCTTACCTGGTACATTGTAATAATAAGCAAAGCAACTACCTTACCAATGAGTCCAGAATGCTTTGAAATTCTTCTGGGGCTTAATAAAATGAACAGCAAACTAACGAATTCATCAGATCTTCTACAAAAAGAACCTTAAAGGGAGTTTATTTGCACTGTGTAGTATTAACTCTTAAAACTCCAGATTCAGATACTACTTTTGAAGCATTATCTCCAAACATCAATAATAAAAGAGCGATAACCATCATGCAAGCAAGCTGATTGCTGTATTTTACATACAGGATTTTAGGATTTGCCCACCAGCTACACAATTTAAGAATAGTTCCTGCAGTCCCCATAATACAAATGATTGTATTCTGAACTAGGCAAATTAGTCCACTGTTAGCATGAGGACATAAGCAAGTTAACCTTAATCACTCGAGTAACACTTCTGGTCTTTTTGCCAAGCAATTTCAGGCAGGTGTACAATATGGAGCAAGGCCAGATCCTGTAATCTCAAGACAGCTTAAGAGCATATAAATATCACATTAACAATCCTTTAGTGAGGAAGTCAGCCAATACAAGGCATTCTATGAATTTATTTTAAAATAACCATTGCTAGTCTTCTGCTTAAAGTCTTTGAAAGATTCCAAGCAGTAACTGTCAGGGTGGTAAGTGCTACCATCCCACCACCCATAGCTAAAATATGGAATTCATTACTGCACTGCTTGCAGTGAAGCTTTAAATAATGTATCTTACAGCATTTGTAAGATTTCCATTTGCTTCCTTATTGCAGCACAATTACTGCTCAAAAAATCTGCACCTACTGCAAAGTTCGGCTACAATTTAACCCAATCTTTGGCTAGAGAGGCACTGTGGGAAGAGATCTCACTCTTCACTGCAGTTCCACACCCTGGTCTAGGTCAGACCTCAGCTCGAGGCTCTCAGGTTACTGTGGCAGGTGTGGTATTTGGCCTCGTATGTTTAACCACGACTGGCAAGAAGAGTTACTACATTTAGTTTTCTATTTATTTGAAGCACAGTAAAAAAAAGGTTGGTACACTTTGGGAATTCAGTGGCACAAGGTACACTGCCATCAAGTTAGGGACGTTATACATCAAAAAAACAGCTAAATTTGATTTTGAAACACTGCATTACATAATTAAATTGTACTCGCCCAAACAGACCACTTACAAATATTAGGTCAGTAAGTTTCTAACATCCATAAAAACGTAGCTTTCTTACTAAAATGCAAGAATTAAGAAGTCGGTGTCTAAACAAGACAGACAAAAACAAACTGGAATGAAACTACAGGTCACATCTAAAATCGGGGCTTTTTGTTTGGGGCTTCATATTCTTCTCTCCCTCTACCATATCCTGGTGTTGTTCCAGGCCCCATTCCTCTAGGACCCTGGCCACCCACGGGCCCCGCACCTCCCTGCCCAAAGCGTTCAGGACGCTATTGGAACAGAATTAACAGTTCATTATAAGTAGTTGATGTCCATGTGTGTTAAGTATATATTTTTAGAAGGTTCCGTAGTCAAGGTTCGTCGATACAATCACCATTGAGCCGATCCACAGGTACCGGGAACATAGAAAGGAAAAAAGGGTAATTTAAAAATTAGTTTATTGTAATACATGCCTTGAGGTATGTTCCCACTTGATGCATTCTCATACATCTGTTACAAAGAACAGATCCTCCCTGCAGTGCTAGAAATGTAAGCATTAGTGCAGATGTGAATTAACAACTTTTCCAAATGAGCTCTAGCAAAATTTTCAACCAAGTTAATGCAAATAGCTTGCGAACTTCTCACCTTTAGTGCAGTAAAAGCTCAGATTACATCACTGTCATTTCCAAATAAGCCTAATGAGAGAATGCAGCTCTGGTTGGCTGAAGCAGGAGCTGACATTCATCAAATGTAACAGAATGCCTACTCACCAGGACTGGCATGTGCTGTCTAGAGACCATGTGCTTTTCAAGATGGGGTTAAGACTACGGTCTGCTGACTAAACTGCAGAGGCCTTTGGCAGTACCAAAACTCATTGTGAGCACTACTGCATTGCAAGAAGAAAAAAAAAAAGTGAAAAAAGCTACTGACCAGTGCTTTACCTAACCAACGCAACTGCTCGAGCAAAGACTGGCACTTGTTCAAACCCAACGTACTCCGGAGCTGCTGGTGCTGCATCAGATGCAAAACGTGTTCCAAGCACTCAGTGTTTCCAGTTAGAGCTATGCACAGAGGGATGTGTGCATCCAGGCAGTATCTCCCTTCCCGCCCCACCTTCACCACAAGCTCTTGGAAAATTCACAGCTTCACAGCAATTGAAAGGTTTCACACCAAGGTGTAACAGCTAAGTTACTCTGCAATAAAGCAGAGACTTCAGGTCTATTTACTAGTACCTCTAGTTGCATGTACTTCATTCAGTTACTGTATTACTGGGTGTGATCAGCACTCAGCCTACAGATCTTACACATTATGAGGTCAAAGAGAGCTTTAAATTTTCATTTCAACCAAGGTTCCCACTACCGAGTCACAGAACAATGGTAGGTGGTTTGTTACAAAAAGTATCTGCAACTGAAAATGCACACTTTCAGAGCTCCTGACTTCTGAAAGTCAGCATGAATCCTTCCAAGAAAGGAGTTTCACTAGTATTACTTAGGTTATTTCTGCCTGATTCGTGGGAGCTTCAGTTCATCTCCAGTTCTGTTTAAAGGTTATCAGCCCAGGAACTGTGACAGCATCGTGTGGCAGAGATCCCCAGCCTAAGAAACTCCAGGCAGTTAATCCA
Organism: Oxylabes madagascariensis; assembly: GCA_013400675.1. NCBI lineage: Eukaryota > Metazoa > Chordata > Aves > Passeriformes > Timaliidae > Oxylabes > Oxylabes madagascariensis. The sequence continues at coordinate 8,919 of VYZR01129645.1, forward strand.
CCTCACTGTCACATCTTTTGACCAGATCACATTTCAGGTAGTACACAAGTTCAGCATGCACCTGTACCATGATTTTCAGAAGAAAAATGTACATAGTATCCACCACACACTGCCTAACTGCTCACAGGAAGCTCAGGAACTGCTTAGATATCAGTAGGTTATTGAGATACCTTAAGGCCAACAGCACTGTCTACTGAATCAATGATGCTCTGTGAAGTTACCATTCCAAAGATATGTTCCCCAAAAAGATAAAACAGAAGGTATCTGACAAGCTACTATGGTAGCTCAGCTCATAAAGCCAGAGGCCTAAACCCACCCAAAAATCATTTAGTTCAGCTTGTGCTACAAGTGTACTCCCTTTCAGGAGGGTGAAAGCACACTGGTATCGCCACCTAAGCCAACAGATTCCCATCTTGCCCATTAAGCATTTCTGTAATCTACATCCGTGGTGCTTCAGTGTAGGAACACCAAGCAGGCTCCAAGCCCAGCCACACATGTAGTGTGCCAGAAATTAGTACAGTTTGGAAACATACCTCGGAGCAGGAGATATGCTGTAGCTTTTAACAGGCTCTACCTTTGTGTCATGCCCAACACAGGAAAACAGACTGGGCTATCATTCCTTTGGGAGACGGGAACCACAAATGGCTACAGTCCAGGGTAGCTGGAACATGCCTGAAGCTAAAAACCAGCATTTCTGCTCTTCTACAGCAACATCAGCACAGACTAAGGGATATGCTGTTTACCATTGATTACTTAAGTTAATCTGCTGCTGGAACAGACCTGAGCGCAGATTTTGGACTGAGCAGCACACCCAGACCAACATGCATCCAGCCTACCTAGGCTTGGAAGGGCCAAAACAAACAGTGTTACACATTGGGGAGGAGAACAAAAAAATCTCTCTTGTCCATCAATACAGAACATCAAATAACTGAAAGGCTACCACGTTAAGCATTTTGATGAAATTTGTCAGATTCTCTAGAATTCATAAAAAAATCCTTCCAAGCCTAACACTGACGCAGAATTTCCAAAGTCCAATGAAGTCAGTTAATTGCAAATATGCTTAAGAGCACATTTGAATTCACTTACAATTTCTGAGTGTGTAAGCTACCATAAAGGTTATCAACTACTCTAGTGCTACAGACTGCCACGTTGTCCTGTGTTAAACACCTGACAAGAGAGTCAGCAGTTAACAGTGACACTTCCACAACCATCCGAACACTGGAGAACTCATTCCCAACCACAACAACTCCCTTGTGCTAAGCTAAAGCCACCACAGGATACATTACCATGTCACTTCCCATCATAGAACCACTCATGGCTGCTTGGCCAACTCCTGGATTAGCTTCATAACCTATGCCGCCACCACCTCCCAGAGGTGGGAATTTCTGGGCTGCTGAAGCATAAGGATCTAAGAGAGAGAAATATATAATCATATTCTGACAATTTCTAAGTTAGCCACATGAAGGAAATACTTAAAAGATTCTTTACCTCCCATGTTCATTGTGGCAGCACCACCCATTCTCATGTCTCGCTCCCTCTGCGTAGAAGAAATAACTTTTAACTTGGATAATAAATCACCAAAATCCAAACTTTTCAGGAGACGAAGCACATGTACAGCCAATTACTGCCCGTACACAAACACAATGCAATCACCAACCCAAAGGAAGCAAAACACAGTGATCTTGAAAATACATCAACAAAATTCCTGAACACGGTGAAGAAACCCAAAGCCAGCATGATATCACTTACTGGATCCATGTAACCCATTCTACTATAATTCTCTTCCCTCTGTCTTCTCATCTGCTCTTCCATCTCCCGCTGGCGGATCATCATCTCCTCCTCCCGCCGGCGACGCTCCTCCTCCTGCCTGGTCACCCCAAAGCACACTGTTAAACCCCGGCAGCAGAGCACACTGAACACACACCAACATCACTTCCTCCAGCAATATAAAGGTACTGAATGATTACACTTCAGAAAAACATCCATAATCTATGATGCTCAAATATTTGAGGAGGAACTTACACAGCAGTTCAATTTTGCAAGCACAAACTGAAGCAGCAATGGTGGTTCTTGAAAAATAAAAACTTTCATATGTAAGTAATTGGAAAAAAAAAAAAGGTGTAAATATAACTTTGAATAAAATCCCATGAAAGCCAAACTAACCTCAGCTGAATTTCCTTGCGTTTCTGCATTTCCTGATTATGGAGTTCTTCCATACGCCTCAGCTCCTCCTGGCGCCTCATGAGGTCTGCAGAAATGAAGCCTGTGAGCAGCTTTTTCACAAAATGTCACGTTTTAACTGTATCTGAATTAGATTTGCCTCAGCTGCACTGTGGCAGAGAAGTACCTTCCAGCGGCACTGTTCCTACCAATATACCACTGAAATAAATATCAAAAACTGCCAGTTTCTCTTTACCTCTAAAATTCTCAAGTTCATAGTCAGAAGCATGAATCTACTCACTAAAGCATTAAAGAGCCATATATTTAAGCCTGCATTTAAAGCAAAAAGATATTAAGAATTCAGAACCAATTACCTTGGCGCAGGAGGTTTGCCTGATGCTCATGATAAGCATCTTCCATCTCACTTTCAAGTTTGTCCTTGGCATCTTTCATGTTTTTTGCCACTTGCTCTCTCTGCTGCTTTTCCATTTCATCTAAAGATTTCCATCTCTGGGAATATTCAAATTCAAAACTGCCAGGCTGAGCAAAACGGGGAGGAGTCTCTCTTTCCCTGCAGAAAGGAAGATACTCAGAACGGGCAATCCTGGAAACTCAAGGTCAATACAAGATCACAAGCAAAGTAACTGAATTATCAGGGAACATCAAGCGGGCCCTGAGAATACCTAACAACCACAGGAGAGAGAACTGGCTGTGATGGAAATGCTGCATCTTACACACTTAGACAACAGCACTGAACACAAATAATTATCACAGCACATGTGGAGAATCCTGCACTATCACATCCAAGCAAAACTTCAGTCCTACTGCTTGTTTGCCTTGTTCTTAACTGCCTTTAGACACTTCACTGCTGACAACTGCAGGTGCAAAAGCCTCAAAACAAGACAGGCCCTTTGCCCAAGCAAGCACAACCGAGGTGGATTTTTCCAGTGCCAAAGCACTCTGTGTCAAAGGCAAATAACAGCCTTCACTTTCACTTAAATAGTTCTAAAAATGCCTGAGGGCCAACAGTTTGTTTTGTCATATAAACTGGAATTTAAAATTCAGTAATTTATGGAATAAAACTACCAAGTTCAAAAGCTTTCCATACATTACCAATATAAAGTATTTCAACATTTTGGAACGCTATTAATCCACATTCTTCTCAAAGCTGCCTCTAAACCACTTATGATTTTTGATCAAAGCAAAGAATTTTCAAACCTTTCTAAGCCAAGCAAGACTGACTGGCTCTCCCTCCCTGCACTCCCTTTTGCAATCTGGGAAAATG
>VYZR01129662.1:0-26730 GCA_013400675.1 Oxylabes madagascariensis
GGCTGGACCCTCAGAGGTATTGGCAGGAACCCCAATAGGGATCATCCCTGAACACAGAGGAGACAGAGTGAGGGACGGCCAAGTGGCTGCTGTCGGGTTCCCACAGACAATCCCACCCTTCCACTTCAGCACACACCACAACAGGCGAACAATAGGACCTCTAAAGCTTTTTTTTTTCCCCCAAATCCCAGTGGTGCTGCCCAGCAGCCGCGGCCTCACCTGGTCCAGGCACTGGCTGCGCAAGTAGCGCATGGCCTGCTGGATGCTCTGGGGCAGGGGCTGACCCGTCCGCTGCACGTTGACGATGGGCGGCACCCCAAAAACCATCTTGTCCCTGTAGTCAGGGACTTTACTCCGCTTCATGAACTTGGGGACAGTCCTGCAGAGTGGGACAGAGAGACATCAGTGCAAAAATCGGTGCCCTCAGCATCCCCTCACAGAGAGAGCAGGACCCTGGGAACACACACACACATGCATTCTGCGTTATTTCAGTATATTCTGCAGAATACAAGCAAGGCAGCTTCCCAGCAGGAATGGCAGCACCTTTTATTAAGCTAAGACATTTTGATACTTGGCTATGAAAAGAAACCACTGTCCCACTCTCTTATGTTGCTGCAGCACTTTTAATGCGCCACAAACACCTGCAGCCCCCACAGTGGTAGATAATGCCAGGAGCCCCCCTGGAAGCCAGGATGCTGCCAGGAGCCTGGGGCTCAGCTCTGGCTCACACTTGCCAGAGCAGACAGCCCTTGGTTTAGCTTTTCCCCCTCCACACCCCACAGCTGCCCCAGGCTGGGGGCACAGCACGAGCTGCAGCGTGTGGGCCCCATCCTTGTGCCCCTCGCCCCAGCTCACCACGTCCAGGCCTGCTTGTGGGGCACGGAGTACTTCTCCATGATGGCTGTGAGCCGGAGCAGGGAGCACTTCTGGAGCAGGTTGAGCTGCGCTGACGACTGGCGGTTGATCTCCAGCGAGGCCGAGTTCAGGCTGGGCCGGTGCGAGTTCTGGAAGCTGTGCCAACGCAGCTTTCTGGGGACACACGGGACATTCCCAGCTAAGGAAACCCCCACTTCTCTCCACTCCTTCATGGTTACTCCCGTATCACCCTCTGGCACCAGCCAAACTGGGTGAGGAAAGCCACCAGAACTCGGCAACAGACATTAGGGAGAGCCCCAGGGGAATACTGGCACAGGGGAGGCACATGCCCCCTGCGTTCACACGTGTTATTAGTTAATGAAAACCCTTTTAATCACGGGTCTGTGCAGGCAGACAGGGCTGGCAGTGATGTCCTGCGGCCACCAGAGCGCACCAGCGCTCTGCGCTGCGCTCCTCTGCTGGCACCGCGCTCCAGCAGCCCTCCCCTCCCTCCGCCTTCTGCCTCCCGGGAAGGGACGATCATCCAGCCCCCCGAGGACGGGATCGGCCGCTGCTCCCCAGACACACGGGCTGTGCACCCCTCCCTGCTGCAGCACCTCGTCCCTGGGAGTGTTCACGGCCAGGCTGGACGGGGCTTGGAGCAATATGGTCTAGAGGAAAGTGTCCCTGTCCATAGCAGGGGGGCCAGAACGAGATGGTCTCTGTGGTCCCCTCCCACCCAAACCACGTCGGGATTCTGTGATACCTGCAGGGTCTTGTGAGTGATGCTCCCACTCCCGAATCCCGGCGCTCCCGTGTCTCCATCTCTTCAGCCTCGTTGAGGGAGTTCCCGGTGCTGTCAAAGTCACTGGCAGAGGTGCCAACATCCGACATGGACTGTTCTTCGAAATGCAGGTTGGAGGGCTCCCCTCCCGAGTCCGACTCTTCCTCCTCCTCCTCCTCCTCCTCGCCCCCTTCCTCCCCATCCAGGCCAGGGGAGACGGCTTTACACCAGAGCTCCACCTTCTGCTGCAGCCCCGATATGTGTTGCAGGATGTCGTCGAGGTTCTCGTAGGTGACCTCCCCGTCCTTGCAGAAATCCTCGCTGCTGCCGAACTCCGGCACGTTGTCGTAGACGCTGAGGCGGCTGCCCAGGGAGCTGCAGGAGCCCCGGCGCCGGCGGGCAAAGCCCCTCGGGGAGGACGAGCCCTCCACGCTGCTGCTGCTGCCGCCCCGGCCCAGCCCCACGGCCGCGCTCCCTGCCTTCCAGTGGGTCAGGGAGCTGCCGGCCAGGGGACACAAGCTCTCGATGGAGAGGGATTTGGGGAAGGTGCCGGGCTTGTGGTCACAGGGGATGTAGACCAGGCAATCGCCGTGGCGACCCCGGCGCTGGCACTCGGCGGCAGCAGTGGCTGTGTCGTAGTCCTCCAGGTAGACTCCACCGCGTTTGGGGTCAGAGCTCCCCTTGGTGCCCCCGGGGCCCAGCAGGCGGTTAGTCCTGTACGATACTGAGAAGAAGTGTTTTTTGCCGTGGAAAGAGGCGGGTATCCCTCTTTTAGAGGAGTTGGTCCTGGTGGCTGCAAGATCCCCATTATTCTTCAGAGCCCCCCATCCTGGTGGGAGAGTGGCGCTGCTGTGTGGAGCCACCCTCCTGTCTGGGCTGGGTTTCTCCTTGTCCTTCCCCCGCAGGGACTCGATCCGCCTCAGGAAGCTTCGAGACCGTCGCTTCTTCAGCTTCTCCTTAGATCCCCCTCCCTGGCCCGGGGGCTGCTCCGGGGCAGAACCCTCGCTCTGGCTGCAGCTGGAAGCGTTGGCGGCGGCACGGAGCGGGGATGGGGGCTCTGATGGCATGGCTGCAGTGCCCAGCGTGACACCTGTGCCACCCACGCTGCCCACACTGCCCGCGCTGTGCAGGGACGTGGCCTCGGGGTTGGTGCTGAGGTCCGTGAGGACGCTCTCGCGGCTGGACACCGGGCACATGGTGCAGCTCAGGGCCTCCGAGCCCTGGGACAGGACATCGGCGGACCCCACCCGTGACCACCTTTTGCTGTCCCTCTGGAAGGCCCACCGGCTGCTGATGGCACACTGGTGTTCCTCCTCAGAGTCTTCATTCTGTGGGTGGTTGAGAACAGGGGATGATCAATCGGTGGGAGCCGAGCAGGGTCAGCACATCCCCCCACCTCAGAGGGGCACAGCCACCAGCATGGCCCCAGGTGGGGAGGAGAGCAGCATGTTCACCCCCTTAAACCAGCTCGGGGCTCCTTTGGAGTGGAGGCCTCCAGGAGCCACTCTGTGCCCAGGGCAGTCCCGGAGCTCACCAGGACATTGTCCCACCATCAAGCACATGATCTCCTGCACCCCTCAGCCCCTCGCCTGCCTTGAGCTTCCAGGACGTACCTGTTTACACTGAAAGTGAACATCCAGCTTCATGGAGGCACAAGTGTTCAGGGTCATCAGCCTCCTGCAAGAAACAGAGCAGCTTTACCCTGGTCCCAGCCCCTGCCCCAGCCCTGCTGCGGTCACAGGGATGGCTTTGGCTTCTTTTGATTTTCCTGCCTTAGAGCCTTGGCTGTGCTTGTCACCTGTCACTTAACTGCTGTGGCTCCATGGTCAGAGGGACACCCCACTGACAAGGGGACAATGCCAGCAGATGGTAGCCCAAGCCAGGTCATGCCCATGCCAGATGCTGGGGCCACGGGTTCTGCAAGTGGGCAGGGGTTGTGTGCTCCAGGCTAGTTCAAGCAAAATCACCCCAGAAGCTCCTGTGCCCCAGACAGGGAATGACTAAAGAACCTCAAAGCTCAGAGAAGCAGGGACAGGCAGAAACCTCCCATCACCTCCTGCCTCACTGCACCCAGGAAACGGCGCAGGGATCCCCTCCTGCCCAGCACAGCAGCCTCTCTGCTGGGAAACAAATAGAAAACAGACCCTGTTCCCACCTCCTCTCTGTTCCACGTGGGAGGGACAGCGTGGAGCCAGCGCAGGGACATGGGTGTGATGACGTGTCTCGGGAGCCGAGGCAGGGCTGAGTCACCCGCAGCACCGGGTGACACATGGCCCACCCAGGCAGACCATCCGGTCAGTGCCCCTCTCTGGCTGCCAGCTCTGGCCTGCTCTGCCTGAGTCCCCCACACGCTGCTGCTCCCTGCACTCCACTCCTGGGCAGCTCCCAAACCTGCAGCTGCAGCAGCACCGTGCCCAGGTGAAAATGCACAGCCGGGCTGTGGGTACTGGGATGACCAGCACCACATGGAGCATAAAAAGTTGTTTCCCTGGAACCACCCAACACCAGTAATGTTCCCTGAACAAGTGAGTTCTCACTGCAGAGGGAGTGACAGTGCTGGAGCAGGCTCTGCGTCCAGCCAAGGTGCAAGGCAGGCACCCCACTAAGCCCACCACCCCTTCAGATACCCCCCTGAGCCCATCACCCCATCAGTTGGGGCCACTGCCCTTGTCTGTGGCACATGCCCATGCTGATTCCATGTGCAGGGGGGCAAGGGAGCATTACCTGCACAGGGATTTGAGGGAATCCTGGTCCAGGAAGCTGTGGTCCGTCTTCACAGTAGAGATGTCGATAGGGAATAATGAATCTGGGGAGGAAAGTGGTATCAGTGGCAGATCTTGAGCCAGCTGCTCCATCAGGGACAAGGGGCAGCAGTGGACATGGGAAGAGGAGGAGAAACCCAAGTGGCTGGAGATGACCTGGAGGTGGTGCATGCCCAGAGTCCTTGGGCACGGCTCTTCCCAGGTACGTCAGGTGAGGGTGGTAAGGTGCCCAAGGGCCTCCATTCAGTTCCCTGCTCATCCCTGTGTATTCAGAGACAGCTCTGCTGGGATCGTGCATGTGGGACCTGGACCCTCAGCCCCAAGGGTCTCAATCCATCTGTTCATGAAGCCATGGAGCGTGATCACCACGGGAAGGGAAACAGAGGGAAACACTTGGAGGATGTGAGAATTTCTGTGGACAGAGGCTGGAGAAGGGCTGGTTCATTCACAGACTCCAGCACCAGCACCGCTCCTCGCTGCCCAGCTGTGAGCACTGTCTGGGGCCAGCACCTGGGGCTGGGCGTCCCAGCAGGAACCCAGCCTGTCCTTGCACGTGGGGCCTGCCCCCCAAAATAGGCGCTGGCAGCAAACAGGCTGCTCATAAAGCCATCACCGGGGTCTGGTGCTGCCGGGGGCGGGGAAGTGCCCGGCCAAACAATGGCCGCGGCTGCGGCCGCCCGAGCCCCGCTTCCCGCTATTGTCCGGCCAGACGGGGCCGGCTGCAGCCGCCGCTCCTCGGACCAGGATCCTGGATGATCTGGGACCAGGATCCCACCATGGCTTCCCAGGAAACACAGCTGACCCAAGGCAAGAGCCACAGCCACGCTGCCACCGCCCTGGGCGCCAGGCACGGGAGCTGGGAGTAGGAATGCCTGCCGGGGAACGGCCATGCCCCATGCTCCACATGATCTGCTCCAGGTAGGGCTTGCTGAGAGCTCAGGAAGGACAGGCTGGAGCAGGGCAGGGGTTGAGGGAGTGGGGAGAGATGGAAAGAGAGAGAACTTGCTTGCTCTCCACTTACACTGGCCGCCCCTATGCTCCCACCCACGGCAAACACTCCCTGAACCTCTTCAGAGCTGATGGCTCTCCAAAGCCTGGCTGCCCTTGGCCAAAGCAGCCGCCCTAGGATTCCTCAGAGCCCTGCCTGAAGGGGAAAAGTTCAGGAATGCAGGGAAGTTAACTGGCTGGTTCTCCAGGCCATGGCCAAGGGCTCAAAGTGTAACAAACAATCATATAATCAGTGAACAATCCCCTCTGCCCCTCATCTCCCTGGAGCTGTGGGCGCTGTCCCTGCAGCCCCTCTTGGAATCTGGATGAGATACAGGCTCTGAGCAGATACAGAGCAGTCACTGGCAGGAGGCAGCTCTTACCTTCATACTGCTGGGCATACTGGGGGAATCCCGCTGCCCGGAGCCAGTCACACGCTTTCTTGGCTTCAATTTCTGTAAGAAAGCAAAGAACCAGCCTGAGCATCCCACCTGCAGCAGCAATGCCCCGAGAACGCAGCCCACTCCCCCCAGAGCCCTGACAGCAAGCCCACGTTCCATGTGCACAGAGCAGAGGAGATGCACATCTGCAGAGCCAGGGCTCCCACCATCAGCAGGGTCCTGGGCAGGCATAGCTCAGCTGCACCTCTCTGACAGTACCAGGCAAAGAGCGGGAGGTGACAATGATGCCACCTGAATGACAGGGCCACAAGACGCAGTTTCAACCTTCTGATGAAATGTTTTGTTTCTGAGCTCACCAAACCAAACACAGTTCTTGGCCAGGCAGGAGAGGAAGATCTTTCTTTGTAATCACGAGTTCAGAGCTCGTCCAAGCTCAGCGCTGATCACTTCTGCAAACATCCCTGAGCAAAGGCTGCCAAAGGAGCCCTTCCTCTCCACCTCCTTCCCACCACCCAGCCCTCCCCACCTCTTCTTTCCTGCTGGTGTTCGTCCCAGTGGGCACCAAATCCCTGGTGGGGTTCTTCACCCCTCGCCCAGTAGGTTCCCACCCCTCACACAGGGATCAGCCATCGCCCAGATGAGCCCATTCAGCAGCCAGCAGTATTTCCTGGGAAAATCCTCCAGTTTAGAGAACTTGAGGGAAAACAGCCCACAGCTCCTGCAGCCACAGCAAGTCATTGCCAAGTGTCAGCACCCATCGGCCCTATGACATTTCTGCTGCTGAGGGTGACAACATTTGACCTCAAGGGTAGAAAATGCCTTGGCAGCCTCAGGGTCTGCTCTGTCTGTCCCAGAGGCACCACGCGGCACAGAGTGGGCTGAGGCCAGACCCACCCAGCACTGGAATACCCTGATTCCATCCTCATCCGCCCACTGCCTCGGGCCAGAGCTCTGGCTACAGTTTGCATTCCCAATTCCAAACTTACAGCAGCAGAAAAGAAAAAAAAGCTCCAAACAAGAGGCTCAGTTCAGGACAGGACCAAGCCAAAACCCCGGACTCAAATACTTGGCAAGTTTTGGGAAGAAGTTTCGGAATGAGCATCTGGATCTGGGTCCAAACCTCACAGCTGTCATTAGCAGTGCCATGACTCCTGCCAAAACCCAGGGTGACCCCTCCTGCCCCCAACAGGGCTCAGATCCAGCAATCCCCATGGGGAACTCAACCCTGGAGCTATCCTGGGTCAGCTGGTCCATGTGGAGCACCACATCCCCCGCAAAGAACCCAACACCCTGTGGGGAGGACACCCCATGGCTGCATCTGACCAGCAGGAGGGCACCAAGACTGGTGGTCCCCAGGAATGCTCTTTGGCCATGCCAGCTCTGGAAGCGGATCCCTCCCACACTCCTGGAGTGGGCAGGACCCAGGGACAGGCATTTCCCACAGCCCCTGCCAAGGGACCTGCCAGTTCCCACTCCTGCCCAACTCTGCTGCCCCTTTGCTCCCAATGGAAGTTCCATGGGGCCAATCCCAGCCAGCCACTGCAGCTCCGTGTGCCCCCAGCCATGAGCAAAAGCACCAACCTCCCACCTGTGCCATGGATCCTGCTCCAGGGATGGGTCTGGCGGAGGGCAGCAGGAGCAGGGCCCTGGCTGAGCTTACCCCTGCCCGCAGCGGGGCTCAGCTGGTACCAGAGCATGGCCGGGCACCCACTGGGGCCACGCTGGAGCCTGGTGACCCCCAGCGTGACCACGGCCACCCCGCCAGGCTGGGAGCAGCCGGGAGCAGCAGGGCCCAGAGCTGCGGCAGGATGCTCTGTGCAGGACTGGGCTCGGCTACCCATCACCGTGGTGGAAATGCGGAGTCAGAGCACGACATTTCCTTCCCTCCGCCGCCTCCCCCACGCACGGGCTGGCCAGGGGCCAGGGCCCCAAACTTCCACCTCCCCTCCCCTCCCTGGGAGCCAGGTTCCAGGCTCTGCCTGCTGTGGCAAGTCCTGCATCTCCCCAGAGCCCCCTCAAACAAGGAGAGGCCCCCTAGAGCAGGGGGGCTTTGACCAGCCCAGGCTGAGCCCTCCTCATGTAGAAGTGCTGTCACAGAAAAGGTTTCCAAGTGTCCTGTCCCAGAGGGAGCCAGCAGCCAGCTTCCTCCTCTTCCCGCCCTTCCCATGGACGTGCTTTCCCAGGGAAGTGCAGGAAAGGCTGGGCAGGCAAACACTCCTGCCGTGGGGCATGGCCAGGCGCTGGGCACAGGGTCACCCATTCCAGCCGTGCTCCCTGCCCTCCCTGTCACCTCTCAGGAGCCTCACTGTCGGGCAGGGTGATGGGACCTGAGCCCAGCACACATCCCTGGCTGCAGCCTCCACTGGGAATCCAGCCTGAGCCCAGGGGTTGCTGCCTGGAGACCCTCCACCCTCCACCCAGCCCACCCTGAGCCCCAGGAGGCAGCAACAGAGATGGGTTTCCAACATCTCCAGATGCCAGGATTCTCTGATGTCTAATATAGGCTCATCAAACACTACACTCCCCCTCAGCAGGGCACAAAGAGGGTCTCCTGCCTCCACTGGTCAGAAAACAATTTCCAGGAGCTTATAGCAACTCAGTATCTTTGAGATCTGGTGGTTTAAATGGTGTAGAAATCACCCCACTCCAGCTGCATAGCAGGAGGAGCAGGCACAGGGTACAGGCAGAGTCCCTGCATCCCTGAGAAACAAAGGGGTAAATCCCACCGGTTTCCTGACTGCAAGCAGGGAAGGTAGACCAGCAGCCCCATTATGTTTCATGCTCCAGAGGAAGCTCTCCACGGGAGATGAGCCTTCAGGACAATGCCACTGGGGAAACCAGCACTAGCACCTTCAGTGGAAAAAGCTCCCAATGGTGCACAATCCTATGACCCACCAGAGAATCCTCCCCCAGCAAGGTCTCTGCCCTTGTCCCACAGCTGGATGGTGTTTCCCAAGAAAAAGGTATCCACAGTAGCTCTCCCATCCCCTGCACCCAGCAAGGGACAGAGACTATAACCCAAGTGCCACCATGGTCCATCAGAAACACCCTGAGTGGGTCCAGCCCCCCAGCCTGGTCCCCCCCAGCCAGGGAACCCTGATGCCCCAACACCCCCAGGAAAGGGAGGAGATCAAAAACGAAGGAAGAGAACAGGCTCCCGTTGTTCCAGAAGAAGAGGATGAAAACCAACACTGAAGTGGGGAAAAAAAAGGACAAAATTCTCCAATCCCCTTCTTGCAGTCACTGCACTGCGGCATTTCCCTGGGGCAACCCACTGGTTGCTCCAGCAGGAACGGCTCATGGCTGTGGGGTGGATGGAGCCTGATAGCTCTCTCTCAAGTGTGTTAGTGCTCCATCCACCCCACCCTGGCCTGGAACAGGCGTGGACAGGGAAAAGCCCAGGACATTCCATAAAAGCTCTAAAATGAGCAACCTGCAACACTGGAGGCCAACAGAGTTACAGGCAGGAAAGCCACTTCCCAGAACCCCAGCTCTGCACTTTCACTTTAACAATCAAAACAGACAAGAAGTCCCAGGCCAGGCTCTCAGGTTCACACAGCAAGGTTCCAAATCCCCATAAAACGTCCCACACAGCCAATTAGTGTGTGAGGAGAAAACCCCACCACAAAATTGCTTGCACATTACCTCATGGAAAGCTGGAAGCAGCTGCCTGGCACTGCGGGGGAAGATTCAACCCCAGCACCAAGGGGAGAAAATTGGTCTTCTTTCTTTCTTCTTGGTGTGATTTCTTTCCATCTTGCCTGAAAGTAAAACTGCCTACAACAGGGACTTTCCTTCCCGGCTATAAGCAGAAGTTTCTCGTCTGCTTTTTACAGGAATGACAGAAAGTCCCAACACCTCTGCTGAACCAGGGGGATGTGCCTTCACTGCTTGAGAACATGAGGAGCTGAAGCAGGTGTCCCATGGGAAAGGTGTACCAGGGACAGAGGGACTGACTCTGCCTGGAGAAATCAGAGCTGCCTTCCTGAACAGGGCACCGCTCCCACAGCAGCCAAGGAGCAATCCCAAACTCTCCCAGTGGGCTTTGGAGGAAGTCCCCACGGTGCCCTCGCGGCCCTCGGCACAGCTGGGACTCACTGCCCACCCAGCTGGGCTCTTTGGGGCAGGAGGCACACAGAGCTCCACACAGCCAAGGGCACCTCCCGCTTCCAGCTCCCAGCTCCACTCAGCAAAGTGCAGAGATTCTGGAGCTGCCAGATGGACAGAGATGGACAGGGCACACGGACAGGAATGAGGAATGCTCTTGGATGTTCTCCCAGACACAGCGCTTTTCCATAATTAACCTTCACACAGTAAATAGGTCTCACAAGCTTTGGGAACTGCTCCTTGCTCTGTCACCAACCAGGAATTGCTCAAATGCCTCCTTCACCTCCAGCCCTGGAATGTCTGCTCCAAGGGCATCGCTCCCTGGGGATGGCACTTGGCATGGGAGATGGCACCTGGCAGGGGGATGGCAGCAGAGTCCTCTGCCACCCCGTTCCTGTCCCAGACAGCTGCTGGGAACACAAACATGAGGGATATCCAGGGGTAAAAATGATCCTAGATGTTGCATGGGAATTTCTGGGTGGTGTCTGTGAGCACCGGCTGGTACAACCCATACAGGAACCCTTCTGGCCACCACAGGGCAGGCAGACTGTAGCTGTTGGGTATCTGGATCAGATCTGGATCATAATCCATGCAAGCTGGGCATGGAGACCCACAGCAGGACCATCAGAACCCCTCAGAGCACTCCCCTGTCTTATCTCTGCCCCACTCATCCCTCAGCTGGGCTCCAGGGCTGTGTGTGACCACCCTTATCAGCTGAATGGGGTAGCTCTCATTTCCTCCCCTCAAACGAGCCCAACAGCAGCCTCATATCTGGTTTATTCTGCTCTAAAAGCTCAACCAGCCCTTTGCACCCTCAGTGTGCAGAGCTTTGTGCTGCACAATGCAGGAACAAGGCCACCAGGAATCCGAGGTGAAGCTGCAGCACCTTTCCACCCAAAAGCAGCTCCTGCCCTCGCAGGCTGGCACCTGGGAGAGGAGCTGGGCCCAACCTGCACAGAGAACTCCTCTGCTTCCACAAACATCACTCAGAACAACCTAAATCGAGGTTTGCAGCCAGTGCCGTCTTCAATAAAGATGAGAAGGAAGCACTGAGGCAGACATACCAGCCACAAAAAAATGATGCATAGGATCATGGAACGGTTTAAGCTGGGAAAGCCATTTCAGATCATTGAGCCCAGCATTGTCAAGGCCACCACTAACCCGAGTCCCTTCTTCACACCAAAACATCTTCACAGACCCCACAGGGCAGGGTTGAACAGGGGACAGCTGTGCTCAGGGGCATGGGATGCACCAGGAGGGAAGAACTGGAAGGCTCTGGGACATGCCATCCAATGGACATTGGCAGCAGGACACGGTGGGGTGGCAGAGACCAAGTCAGTGTCCCCTGGCACTGCTGTGATGGCTACGGGAGTGTCCTACAGCACATTACAGATTCGTGCTCCCCTAGGCACCTCCTCAGAATCCTGTAGCCCCTTTGGCCTGCAGGACACCTCCTCCCAGCAGCTCCAGAGCATTCGGGAGCAGGAGCTCTGCGGCAGCTTGGGGGTTACATGTCCCACTGCTCGGGCTGCAGCTGCACAGCAGATGTCTGTCTGGGGGGAACAAGGGATGGAAAAAGAGGAACAGAAACAAAAGGCCAGGAAGGTGAGGACCCTGATCCGTCCTTGCCTCCCCCACCTGCATTTCTGCAGCTGCTCTGACCCCAGAGGAACAACAGAGAGGGCAGGACCATCCCCCTGTGCTGGGGGCACACAGCAGCAGCCCTCCATGTCTGAGGGGAAGCCCAGCATGGAGGGAACCTGGGGTTCTATCTCTGAAAAGGCAGTGGCAAAGCAAGCTCCGAGCAGAGAGAGTCTCTGGCTCCAGCCCACCCTGTGCACCACCCCAAGAAGGTCTATCAGTGCCAGCATAGCCACCTCTGTTGGATCTAAGCTTGGGGGGAGGTTTCTTCCTTCTCTTTGGTGTTTTCTGAAGCCAGAAAGAAAAATCCAGAAGAGAATCCCAGGATAGTTTGGGTTGGAAGGGAACTTAGAGATCATCTCATTCTGGCCATGGGCAGGGACACTTTCTCCTACCCCAGGCTGCTCCGACCTGGCCTAGGATGCTTCGAGGCATGAAGCACAAGGAGCACGATGAAAACAGCTACTCATATGCTGAAGAAAAATTAATCCACCTTGCCCATCCTGTAGTCCACCCTTTCTAAAATTGCACCGTTTTCCTGTTGACCATCCCGTGGATCTCACACGCACTTTGTTTGGACAAGCGGGCGCCATCGCTCCGAGGGCAGCCAGCGGTGCCGGAGCTTCAGCAGCGCCAGGCATGGCACCCATCACCCACCAAAGGTACCTGCCAGGCTGCACCTCACCATGAGGAGCCATCACATCTCACCTTTCTTTACGTGAACAACAGCAAAAGTCCAGTTTTCACCACCTGGAAGAGTGTTAAACCCAGCATGGACTGAGGTCAGAGTCCAGAGTACTGCACGAGACCCAACACCAGCCACCACCAAAGGCCAAGGAAGGCCAAGTCAAAGGAAAAAACCAACAGTTCTGCTAAAAAAACAGAACCAGCAGCAGCTCTGGCCCTGCAGGGAGCTCTCAGCTCCAAACACCCATTGGAGCATTTGCACCTCCCATGGATGTGACCTGCTGCAGCTGCTCTCCTGCTTCCCACGCCAAGGAACGACCCCCAGCTCCTACTGCTAAATCCAGGCACTAAAGAACAGTTACTTCCTTAATACATGAGAGAATTCCCTCCTATTTATGCATTTATTTAGAATAAACACATGTGTTACCAGAGGAACCCATGGAGCAGAATCCCCTTGTGGTCTTGCTGCAGCTTTTTTCCATGTTGTACAGAATCACAAACGCACCCCGTTCCTGGCTGAAGAATGCTCAGGCTCCAGCAGCTTTGGTGGGAGCCCTACACGCCCCCAGGGACAGGAAGCCCCAATCACTGCTGTCACACCCAGCTGGTGGCCACTGCCACAGCCCTGGCATGGGCACAAGCCCTCGCAGGAAGGAACAGGCACTGAATTCCCAGCAGAGGCACGAAGGGTTACATTAGGACTTTTTTTCCCTTCTTAAAGGCTGCAATACAAAAATAACCCCAAATCAAGTATTTCCCAGCTCAGCACAAGATCCTGCCTCCTTCCCCACCAGCCTCAGTTTTGGTTTATCGACTGATCCCTGCAGCCTGAGGGAAGTACAGGTGCCTGCCTGGGCTCCTTGCTAAGCTCCTGAAATCCCATCCCACATCAGAAAGATCCGCAAAATCCAGGAGTTTAACCCCAAGGAGTCCCTGCTCAGCCCACGGGTGTGCCTGCACCCCGTCCGTGCAGGGACCCCGCCAGGCACAGCCACACATCGAGGCACAACCCAAACTCCGAGTTTCAAAATGCAGCCAAGGGACATTTCTCAGGGGGACAGGTCTGTGTGCGCAGGGGAAGGACTGTCACCACCTCACAGGTCCCTCCCATCAGGACCCACCCGCACTGCTCGGGCACCGCTCACCACAGCTCCGAGGGCATTTCCACCTCCACCCCACAGCTCCAAACCCCGCTCTTTTCTCATTCCTCCTCTCCTCCTTCTGAAAACTGCTTTTAAATCAGTGAATTGGTGTCCGCCGGCGATGCCACATCCCAGAGCACGGCTGGCACCAGCGCCATCGCCCCCCTGGCCATGCCGGCTGCCGCCCTCACCGCCTGGCAGGTCGGGCTCACACGAAAGGGTTTTGGCTCAGGCTCAGGAAACAATCGGAGATCAGGAGGAGCTGCCACGCCGCTCTCCCCGCGCTCCCACCGGCTTGGCTGGCTCCGGCAGAAATAAACCCAAATACTGCCGGGGCTGCGGGTCTCTTCTGCCGGCCGCGCCCTCAGCGGGGAGCAGAGCGGGAAAGGCAAAAAAAAAAAAAGCGGTGTGACTGAGGCCAGGCCGTGCTCTGCCACTGCCATCGCCCCTCTCATCCCTGCCCCGCTCAGCCGCATCCCCGGCCCCAGCAGGGCACAGGGCTCCGGGCACACGCTCCCAAAGGGCGGGAGCTGCAGAGCACTTCCCGCGAAAAAAAAAAAAAAGGTGAAGGAAATTCTGGCTTTCGAGAAAAGATTAAAAAATATCAAAAACCCCAACAACTTAACAACAACACAAGCAGCACCTCTGAACCCTCTGCCCTCGCCCTGCTGTGTAAAAGCCGGAGCAAACCGCCCCGCTGCACAGGAAACGCCGCTTCCAAGAAATCTCTAACAAGAAAAAAGGTCATTTTACAGCCTTTCCCACCTCCCCCGAGAGCGCTTGCTGGCTGGAGCTTCCCAATCCAAACACAGAGCTGGGACACGAGCAAGACTCACCATGGCAGGAGCTGTTAATCCCGGCTTTGTTCATTGGAACCCGTGGATTAAACGCCGAAAAAAGTATCAGCATGACCCCCGGGCTCCTTCACGCCCTCCTCGACCACCCAGCACTGTCCACCGGCGGCAGGAGCCCTTCCCGCGGGCACTCCATGGCAGAGCTGCAGTTTTCCTCTGCAGGACCGAGCCGAGCCGAGCAGAGCCGGGGCGTCCCCGGCGAACAGGACATCCCGGCCCCGCAGGGCTGAGCGCCACGGCGGGGGTGGGAGCGGAGGGGAGGGCTCCATCCGGTATCGCTCCCAGCCCCGCCACACCACGGGCAGCCGGGGCTGTCCCGCCCGGCACCGACCCCCGGCGCTGCCGGGTGAGCCGCGGCTTTTCCATCGCCACCGGAGAAATGAAGGGTTGGGAGCAAAGGGCGGCATCGTGCCGGCTCCAGGCGCTGGGAGAGTCTGACACTGCCCGGGACGGAGGAGAGGGATGGGCAACCCAAAACCCCCTCTCATCATCAGACATCAGCTACCCAAAACACTGGCCGTGAGCTCCTCTCGGCCGGCTGCTGGCAAACAGCAGGAGCTGCCAGCAGGTTCTCTGTGGAAGGGATGGGAAAACTGACAGCCAAGGCTGGGCTGTCATAAATTTCCCAGTCCCTCAAGATACCAGAGAGGACTAAAAACTCAAAAAGATGGTTCAGGGACAAGAACAGCAGGGCCTGCAATCTCAGATATCCAGACTAAATCACCTAATTCCTGACAAATTTCCGGTTTGTGCTGAGCCCAGAGTGCTCCACCTGCCCAGGGAATGCTTCTTCCCCATGCAGCAGGAGTCAGCTCACCTCTCAGCCCAAAGCAGAGTGGTCAGCATGGTCGAAGCAAGAAGCTGTGGCTGACCTAGGATTAGCCTCCACAATGAAAACCACATTCCCTGTGCCTGCACTTGCCAAACAGGTGCCTTGGCACAGATCATTCCCAGAATGAGCTGTGAGATCCCCGGAGCTGAGCATCATCTCACCTTGCTTCTGATTCCCGGTGAGAAACACCATAGGTCTCTCATTCCTGTCCAGAGATACAGAGTTGGAAAACATCCCACCCACCCTCAGCTCACAGCAGAAAGGTCAGACCCTGCAGACCCTGGGGGGACCCCAGCCTGCCAGACCTTGCTGTCCTGACAGGCTGTGACAACGATGGAAGCTCAGGAAACAGGCCCAATATCATCCCAAAAACGCGGGGAGCAGTGAAACCTGCACACAGGGGTGGAAACACAGTGGGAACATGAGGTTTTTAGGGAGGTCACTGAGTCAAACAGGAGCACATGGTCTGCCTTTCATTGTTCCCCTTTCTCCCAACTGGAAGGAGGTGTTGTTGGGGTTGGAGTTGAAACTCAAGGCTTCCCATTCTATATGGAGCTAACAGAAGATGCCAGGACAGCAGGACAAGGGCATTTTGAAGAAGTCTTAAAGGATGGTGCAGTTTTCCAAAGAGACAAAGGAACATTTCAAAAAAATGAAGAAGTCTCCTCGCCAGGAATGTGGGGAATGTCAGGGAATATTATAAAACAGGATGCAAAAGCTGGCCTCGAGCAACATTAGAGACTCTTGTGCTGGTCTGACAGTCAAGATGTTGAATCCCAATGGAAGACCAATCACGGGAATGGCAGTCAGCTTACATGGTCCCATCCATCTGCTCCCACCAAGAGAATCCAGCACAGCCAGGTCTGCCTGTGCCTCTTCCCATAGCCAAGACCACCCTGAGCCCGGGCATAGACCAGAACAGGGCCCTTTATGTAAAAACCAGCATTTCTGAGGAGCCACGGCAAGCAAAGCCTTGTGGGACACAGAGGAGAGCCATGGATCGGGAAGGATCCAAGGATGCATGAAGGAATTGGGGCTGCCCTGTGGCTAAAAGACAGTCCCAAATCCAAGACCTTTGCTGTAAGCCAGGTGGAACGCTTCCCAGACACAGTCCAGACAACTTTTCCTCAGTTTGGTTAATTAACCAAGCGCTTCCCAGCCTTCTGAGGCATTTACAGGCACAGGAGCTCACACCCCTGGCACAGCTATTCCAGCTCATGGGAAGTTATGACAGCGAACACACCAGAGCCAGAGCGGTGGCTGCCGACAGCAGTGTCAGGAGCAGAGGAACAGCTCCCAGAGTCAGGCCAAGGAGAAGCCCAGGGGTCAGCAGGCAGCAGGAAGCCCAAATTCCACACATCAACTGCTTTGAATGGGAAGCAGAGGCCAGTTACTGGCAGAGCAGCGCCTTTGGCAGGAATGGGCATGTTTGTTCCAGCTTCCCTTCCATGTGAAAGCCCCTCTGTAAGGAAAAGATTTGTCACAGCAAGACCCACTTGGGGTTTTCTCGTCTGAGCCCGACTGCACAACAGCCTCACTGGTGCTCACGGCCGGACATGGTGAGGATGGGGCTGCTCGTGGGTGACAGGTCCCCTCCTGAAGGTGGGCTGATGCCAGGGCTGGCAAAGGCTCCAGCCTGTGTTCAGAGCTTCCCTGGAGTGACACTGAGAACACTTTGCCCTCAAGACAGTCATTCTGGAATAGCCACTGCGATCACACAGGGATGAACCTCCCCAGCCAAACCCCCATCACAGTAGCTGTGCACAGTGGGGGAGCCATCCCCAGCAGTCAGGGCTGTGTCCTTCAGAACAACACTCTGAAATGCTTGTCTTTCCCCAAGCAAACGTTCCTTTCCAGTCCCAGCAGTGTGCAGCAGTTGCCCCACTGGTGTTTCTGAGGAAGACTGTGCCTCAGCAAAGCTCTCCCACGGCGCTGCTGGCTGACGCGTTTGTGGTCAATCAATCAGCTCACACCCCTCTAGAACTTTGTCCATCTAATTTTATGACTAATTTTTGACTCACATGCGAGTTTTCAGAAAGGGACCTAAAACCCTAGCACACTTCAGCAACCCCAGCATCTTCGGGGACAAGCAGCACCCACCCCCAGCCCCATCCAAGACAGCCCCTGCCTTGATTTGCCCAAAATCCCAGTTCTAGTGCTTGGACACGTGGCTGCTCAGCCAACACTGCCTTGTTGAGCCACAGCCGTGTGCACACAGCCGGCCACGCTCCACTGCCCTGCCTGGCACGTCACAGGTGACACTGGACACTGACCCGTGACCACCACACAAGGACTCGCTGCTCTTCCCGCCGGCTGCTCGCCGAGTGTTCCATTCCCATTCCTGCCCACAGGACTGCGGAGTGTCACAAGGTCCCGCCAGGCTGAGAACACCAAGCGGGGCTGCAGGAGCTGAACTTTGCTCTCCTCGGTCTCCACAGCATTCCCAGACAGGTGGGATATGGCATCTCCTCCCTCTTCCACTGCAGAACACCCCTGTGCCCATCCCTGCCCAGGACCTCGGCAGAGCTGGAAATGAGCTGAAGGGGTGCAGTGCTGGAAAAACAGGGAAAGCACTGACAAAGCCACTGGTGCACCACTCCGTGTCACAATGGGCTGAGGAGCCTGGCCAAGAAACACAAATGCTCAATAATCCATGGAACCCAGTCTTACACAACATCCTCCATGCTGCCAGGAGCCCTTCACAGCTCAGTACCTGCTCAAGAAGGAGTACAAACCACCTGAGAGCAGGTAAATCCCAGGTGAAGGAGCTGGGCAGGTGACTGGCCTGGCCAGCACAGCCAGAGGACAGCCCAAGAATGGCCAAGATCTCTGTGGGTGCTGGGAGTAAGGAGAAACTGGGATCTCCGAGGATTTGAGTTCCACCCCGAGCCAGCACTGAGCACTCAGGGGGATGTGGCCCTGCCAAGACAGATGTTCTTAACTCACAAAGCTTCCTTCTGTCCTCGGAGACCACTGATAAAATATCAGTGAACCTTATCAAAAGCCAATCATTGAGACTCCTGACCTTGCTATCTCTGCCTTCTCCAACCACTGTGGCCAAAGAAACAGAGACACAAGACTCAGGCTCCTTCTCCAGAACCCTGCCTGGGGGACCCCAGCCCAACCTTCAAAGCAAAAATTGACACCCAAAGCAGGGAGGGAACAGGAGCTGGGGTTGGGGCGGCCACAGCACAGCAAAGTGAGTTTGCTCTGCCGAGAAGGGCAGGAAGGAAAAGCGTCAAACCACGAGCTCAGCCAAGGGTCCGGCACTGCTTCCTGCCACAGTTCTGCAGAACTTCATTAATGAGCCAACAGCTGCAGCTCCCCAGCCTGTAACAGTGTTCACAGAAACAAAATATTAATTAAAAAACAATCCCTGCTGCTTAAGCAGGCGGGAAGGCCGTGGAGAGCAGGCAAAGAGAGGCACCCTCACAGTGTGGCTGCAGCACAGCGGCCGTGCCCGAGCTCCAGGGACAGCGTGATCCCCACCACAGCTTCCTCAGTCGGAGGAAGAGATTTGGGCACACCCAGCTCCTCTCGAGGCAGGCTCTGCCTGTGGGGAAGGATGACCCACCCAAAACTCGCCAGGTTCCAGCCTGCTCCTGCTGCACCTCCCCGTGCCCAGGATCCTGCAGGTACCCAGAGCCGGCTGGAGCCGCAGCTGCCGGACACTCACCCAAGGTCAGGCTGGCAGCAGCCGTGTGCCCAGGGGGAAGGTGAGGCATGAAACTGCAGCTCACCAATAAATTCTGACTGTTACCACTTCTTCAATCCCCCACCACATTCCACACCACTGCAGGGACCACAGAATCATAGAATCTTGGAACTATAGGATGGTTTAGGTTGGAAGGGACCTTTCAGCTCATCCAACCCCTGCCATAGGCAGGGACACCTTCCACCAGACCAGGTGACTCAAAAATTCATCCAACCCAGCCTTGAACACTTGCACGGATGGGGCAGCCACAGCTTCTCTGGGCAACCTGCGCCAGGGCCTCACCACCCTCATAGGAAAACATTTCTTCCCACTGCCTCGGCAGCACCTGAGGGTCACCTCTGAATCCTCTCTTTGCATTTAAACACTAAAAAAAAAAATAAATTTTGAATTAAAAATCCCGTGTGCTGCTTCTTTTGTGCTGGGAACTGTTCCTCACCACAGCAACCAGCACCACCTCATTTTATTTACCCCCTCTTCCCTGCTTCCTGCCATGCAGACACCATCCTCAGACCAGCTCTACCTTTGGCCTGGCACACAACAACCCCAGTCTGCAGGTGATGTTTGCAGCCAGCTGAGCCAGCACCCTGCCAGCTCGCTGCCTTTAACCTGAGGCAGCCCCAGGGAGCCCCCCAGGTGCTTTCAGAGGCTGCCTACAGAGCACCAGTGCTCCCAGTCCAGACATTCCATGCTGGGACCACCGCTCCTCCGGCTGCCGGAGCAGAGCGACACCCCAGCGCTGCCGGGGCCAGGAGCCAAGGCAAAACAATGGGAGCCATTTACAGGGCAGGAAGCTGCATCTGCTGGATGAAACGCTATCTTCAAACAAGACGTGTTTGGATAACTCCAGTTTCATAACTCGCCTCTTCCGATGTTAGGAAATCACGGTAATAAAAAGAAAACAGAATGCGGGAGAAGAAATTTGGCACGGGGAAACATCGGGGAGCAGCTCGAGCCCCGGCACTGCCTGGCATCGGGGTCTGGCTGCAGCCCCTGCCCCAGGATCAAGGTCTAATCAAATATCCTCGGGGAAAGGGTTAAATCTGCACTACTGACCCCAGGGACACAGTGAATGCTGATGACCTGGTGCATTACCACCTTGGCTTGTCTGATTTTTCAATGGCAATCAAAGCCATCCTGGGGGAAGGAAGACAGCCACACCGAGCACAGATGACACGGGGTTCAGCAGCTCTTATCTTCATCATCTTAAAGATAATGGGAGGGATGGCCTGAAAGCACCCTCGGGACCCCATGGATGCCAGCCCAGCCTCACCACAGCGGCAGCAGCGCTGTGGGGCACACGTGGGACCCCACAGGACCCTGCTCCTCGCCCTGCTGTGACAGCCAGCCCGGCCCGCGCCTCCCGCAGCTGCCACCTCCACAATTCGGGACAAGGAGCCAAAAGCTGAGGTCACCCGGCTCGGCCGCGGACCCTCCCCAGCAGCGACCTCCTCTCCCCACCCTCCCCTGGCCAAATATAAACTTGCTTACAGGAAATGCCTTAAAGAAAAGGCACCTCCCTGCGTCCCGAAGAATGCCCAGAAAATAAACTGTCTCTGGACATGAAGGAAATGGCTTTTTTTTTTTTTTTTCCTTAAATCACATTGCAAAGCAGCTTTAACCCCTTCGGTCCCTGCTGCAAATGCAGCCCCTGTGTGCCTCAGGGAATCTCAAGGTGTCTGGACTCTGGATTGGTGACATGAGAGGAGCCTCTTACCAGAGGTTATCTGTGGCATCATCAGATCCTGAAAAAAAATGCCACAAAACCCAGAATCTAAACACAAGATTAGCAAGATTTCCTTGCCTGTCTGGCAAGGAAAGCACGGGACCCTCTGAAGGGGCTCATAGCTGGGGACCCACTCTTGATTTCACAAAAGCTCTGGCTCCATTCCCAGAGCCGTTGGGCAGAACAGGAGCTTGCACAGCTGTTGGCATTGCTGGAGGTCCTGCAGAGCAGCCAGGGGGCTGCACCTGTGCCCCCCTCCCCGCCCAGACCCTTTCTTCAAGGGCCCTGAGTGGGGTGTGTCAGTCGCCCCCCTCCGAGGGTCCCTCAGGGGTGTGCTGGGATCTCCGGCAGATGGAAATGTGGCTCCCGAGTTTCCTGTGGAGGGCAGGGATGGGGTACCCCGGCGATGCAGCCCCCTGCAGCCCCCCCAGCCCCGTGCCAGCCCAGCACTGCAGCTGCTCCAGCCCGTCAGGGACGCACATGCAAGGCTTAGGACGCACAAACGCTGCCTTCACACCAACGTCCTGACACGAGGCACAAGAAAGCAAAAAGAGAAGAAATACAGGAAACCCAGGACGTGGAGAAGCAGCTGCCTCGAACAGTCAGTCAAGGGCAGAGCAAAGCCAACAGCCCCGTGTGGAGGGGAGAGAGATCACTCTCCCCAGGCCCTCCGCCACGGTACAGCACAATAAATAAAACAATAAATAAGCTCAGTGCCAGGATTTGGCAGTGTTTCCATGCACTTACAGGTCACAGCCACAGCGAGGGTGATTCCATTCTCTCTGCACAGCAGAGGACAGCGAAGCAGGAGCAAGGCCAAGGGCACAGCCAAAGCACTCCCTGTGTCACCAGCCCCCCAACACCCCCCCTGAATGTCCTCTTAATAACCAGGCACTTGGGGCTTTCAGCCTCAGAGGCACGACGTGGTTTGATCCAATTCAGCTGCTGCTGCTGCACAACGCCTCCAGTGCCTGCTGTGGTTTGGAATTTCTCGGCACAGCAGCGGCGCTGGAAGAGCTGTGTGGAGGTGTGAGGCCAGGCGTGGGAAAGGGAAGTGTGGGGTCAGTTGCCACTTGGCTGGGAAGCAAATGTCTGTCCAGAGCAGCAGCCAGGGCTCAGGGTTCAGGAGATCACCTGCCTGGAGAAGAGAGTCCATTTCGGCATTGTCCCTGATTTTGTACTTTGTGTATGTCCATTACTTTTAGCTGGGGGACAACCACTGCTTCCTACACCCTTGCTACTCCCAAGAAAGCAGCACCACAGCTCCCAGGACTTCATCCCAGGAGAAATCACACAGCCACAGTCCACGTGTGGCCCCCAGTGTGTCTGTGTACAGGAGGGTCATGCCAGTGGCTCTCGCCATGCAACAGCCATCCTGGAATTTGCTCAGGAAGGTGTCAGGAAGCCATGGGGCAATCCTCTGCCTGGAAAAACAGAGCTGGAACACCAGCCCTGGCCTTGACACCCTGCTCTTCCCTATTGACACTGATGAAATGAGGTCAAGTGCACTCTGCGTCACGGCTGTGGTGACATCCCACAGCCTTGTGACACTCTGCCTGCCCCTGCCCGGGGTCAGTTCCAGTTTCAGCAGGAGCAGCAGAGGGAACAGGCCACCACCCAACCCTCTCAAACCCCCAGCTGCAGCCTCAGAACCACCCCTGCCCCAGCCTGGCCCACTGCCCCAGCTCAGCCTTCAGCACTGGCAGCAAAGCCTCGTCCTCTTCACTCCTTTTCCTTTTTTCTTCCTTTTTCCTTTAAGTGCCAGCTTTCTTGTCCTCTCCACCTGCACCTGCAGGGCAGGAAATCCCCCAGCTCACCCAGGCTGGGGCACACAGGACCCCTTGGGTTCAGCACCTCCCAGGACACCCTGGGAGAAGCTGCCAGCTCCTGCTCTCACTTAAGCAATGGGACCAAGCCTTGGCTGCAGCACCCATGGAAATCCAGACGTTCATCCACACCAGAAGCCAGGCGTCCCGGGACTTACCCTGACCACCCCACCGGCCTCATCTCCCCTGCAGACCCCCGGACTTTGACAATGCACCCCTGCTGGGATTCCATGTGCAATGGGATGAGAAGTGGCTGAGCCCCTGGGGAAGGTCCTCCGAGCTATTAAAGCCGTTCCCAGCCCCAGCCGTTAACGTTTCCTCTGCCTGTAACTGGCACGGGGTGACAAGTGCCCTGTGGTGATAAGGGCTCTGCAAACAGCGGGGCCAGCGCCCACGTGGCACAGCGACCTGTCAATGATTAACCCGGCAGCTGCAGGGGACAGCAGCAGGCGGGGGACATGGCCACCCATGGGTGCCACAGCACCCAGAGGCAGGGGGCACATGGGGAGCCACTAGGAGACACATCCGGTGGGATCAGGGTCACACCTGCATCATCAGGCAGAGGGTGATGAGCATGGGATGGCGCAGAGTGAGGCCAGCACAGCTCCACACTGACAATGATCCTCACGCAGAACGTGCAGGTAACACACCCAATGAATCAGAAAGCAAACAGCAAAAACCCAGAAGCCATCACCTTCCAGCACGAGAAAAGTATCCTCTTACTGGAAATGTAGGGACAGAGCCTGCCTCTTCAAATCCCCACGCCCAGCCCCGCAGCCTGGAAAGGTTCGCATGTTCCCGAGGTGCCTCTCCAAATGGCAGGAATCAAAGGGCCATAGCAGCTCAATCATTAACAGTGAGGAGACCCCCGGCCTCGCTGGAATGTGCCGTGCTGCCGGTGCCCTCCGGAGCTCTGCTCAAAGGTTCACAGGCGCTCCTCTGCTCTGGCCACCAGCCCCTGGAGGCTCCAGCCGCCTTCCAGCACAGCTTTCCTCCAGTGCTAAATCCCCTCAAACATCTCTGCCACACGTCCCAGCAGGGCTGGAACACCATGTGGAAGAAGGGAAGTTGGGAAATTAGAAACCCCAAGTTCCAGGGAGCCATTCCCATGCTCAGTTCACCTGCGACATGGTTTAGGGACTTGTTACTCCCCGTGGCTCCTCTTGCCTTGGAGTACCATTGCTGCTGCAGCAGGACCAGCATGGGCACGGTGTGGGATGGGAAGGCTGGCAGAGTAACACCATCCCAGCTTTTACCGCCCCCACACCACTTCTAAAAGTTTTAACATGCACAAAAACAGCTCAGCTTTTATCCCTGGGCTCTGGTAATCCTTGTCACCAAATCCAATGGGCAGAAGGGATGGAACAACATCTCTGCTATGGGGCTGGGGGGAGGAAAGGAGACCCCCGTGTTAGCGGATGCTCTGCTGGCCAGGGAGATGAGCCCTGGCACAGGGCAGGAGTCCCACCACACCACAGAACCCCCAGCTCCCCATGCATCAGGGCCACAGCAACCACTCCAAAGGCATTCCCTTCCCCCCAGCCCCACTGCCAGCACGCTCCCTGAATTTGGGGATTAAACTCCCACAGACACCAAAAGCAAAAGCCCTTCCAAAGCCATGCTGAGGACAAAGGCAAATCCCAAACCCCTGCAACAGGCAAACTATCTCAGGCTTTCCATGGGGTGATCACTTGAAGGAGGGAGACTTCATTGTTCTCTCTACAGGCAGTGATTTACCCTCGGCACTGCCTGCACCCTTCAGTGCCAGCCAACTTCCCAGCTTGGTCCTTCTGCCCAAAGTCATGCAGCAACCTCAGCACGCCCTCGGGGAAAGGGTGACCTTTCGTTCTCCCACTCACTTCAATTGACTTTGAGAACCTTCAAATCTTTTTGAAATTAGTACAAAACCAAAGGGAAGTACTGACGTGCCCTTGGGCACAACCACATTTTGTTCTCTTACGAAACTGAACCGCTGGCAGCCTGTCCTGTGAACACACGCTGGGGTTTGGGCATTGCAGGCGATGCAGACAAGGAATGCTCAACAGAAGCACGGCCAGATTTATGCAGTCGGTTTTTTATCAGGAAGGGATTTCTTGGAGGAAGTGCGAGCACACAACATGAAGGTGAGCTGCTCCTCAGAAGGAACTTTGATACCTGCTCTGTGCTGGGACTTCATGTTTTGCCATACACGGAAAATACTGACAAACTTTCATGATAAGGGGGGGAGCTGATTTTTCCCCTGCAAGATTGATGGGATGTGAGCTGATCTGTGGCCCCCGCTCCTGTTGGCACACGCGTGCCGAGAGCAGCAAGGGGCAGCTGCACAGCCACCTCCCCAGCTGGGCTTTGGTGAGAATGCAAACAGAAAAAGGCACAGCCATTGATAACAGTTCACGTATGCAAGTGGAAAAGAGTGTGGGTTTCTGCCAAAAATTCACGATATGCACTCCAGCACCCAGGAACTGTACAAAGGTCTTTAAGTAGAAGAGGTTCTACTGCCCTCGGCACACGGAGCACTTCAGAACACAAACCACAAATCCAAACACACAAAGAGCTGGTGTTTGAGCTCGGCACGATCAAACAGCTCCTGAGGAAGCAGCCTCTCACCTTGGCAGCACGCTTCTCCAGAGCACGGCTGGGTCACAGTGTGACGAATGACACACGCACGGCAAACGCATCCGTCCCTACCAACGACAAAGGGCTCCAAAGGAGCCAATCCACTGCAAACATGAGCCTATGGCACTGGAAACCAGGACACAGAGCCCAACCTCCCCCACTGCAGCGAGAGGGCCTGATCTGGAGTCTCCTGACATCAGCACAGTTTCTCCAAGAACTCACTGACTCCCTAAATCAGATGGGAAATCCATGTTTTCCCAACCGCCAGGTTACTTGCACTAATTCCAGGTAGAGGAGGTGAGGAGGAGCCCTGGGAAAACCCAGGTGGCCCAAACCCCACATCCCTCCTGAGCCCTGCCAGCAGCGTGCGGGCCAGCGCGGCCCAGCTGGGAGCCGAACATGCCAAACCCGAACCCGGCTGCTCCAAAGGCAGCAGCGGATTCTCACCCCACACACTGCCGTGACTCAGCCCGGGAATGACAGAGGGGGATCCAGTTACTGCACGAGGCTGTCAGGAGCTGCATAACAGCTCCAAGCTTCTCATCCTCCCTGCCTGCAGAAACGGCCACCTCATCCAGGTACCATGTCCATCCCAGCATGGACACCAGTGCCAGAGCACACACATCCCGCCTGCCGGCATTCTGGTGCTGCTGGAGGCAGCAGGGCTGAGCAACGATCTCTGGGGCCACAGGTGAATCACAGAAGCTCATTCGGGTTAGAAAAGCCCGCTGAGACCACCGAGCCCGACTGTCGCCCCAGCACTGCCAAGGCCACCACTAACCCACTTCCCCAAGTGCCACAGCTATGCAGCTGATAAATCCCTCTGGGTACAGTGACTCCACCACTACTTGGGCAGCCTTTGCCAGGGCTGGACAGTCCTTTCAGGTCACAAATTGTTCCTAATGTCCAACGAAACCTCCCCTGGCACAACTTGAGGCCACTGTATCTCTCTGTCACCTCCTGTCCACTTACTCCATTACCCACAGAGCTGTAAGTGACTTCAGGAAGGGATTCTGCCACGCGTGTGCAACATTCGGAGCACAGCCCAGCCCGAGCCAAGAAGCAAAGACAGCAGACTGCTGGGTGCTTCCTCCCAAAACCCACCCCCGAACCCAGCCGCAGGTTCCCGATTTACCTCCAGGCTGTGCCCCGTCCAGCCGCGCTCTCGGGGGACCTGTCGAGGGAGGGGGATGAGAGAAGGGTTCGGATGCAGGGCGCCGAGGGGGACCCCCGGTGCCCGAGCCAGCGGGCAGCGGGCGGGCTGCGGCAGTGCCAGCCGGCGCTGCGGCTGTTGTCGATGTGAGCTCGGCAGGTGCGGGGCTGCGCCGCGGGGACCGCCCGGGATCCGCCTCTCAGCGCCGGGATCCGCCTCCCCGGCGGCTCCCCGGTACCACATCGGCCCCTGCCGATGGGGAACGGGCTGCCGCCACAGAGGAGGGATGTGGAGATGCTCCGAGGGCTGGAACCCCTCTGCCATGGAGCCAGGCTGGGAGAGTTCACCTGGAGAGGAGAAGGCTCAGAGATCTCAGAGCCCCATCCAGTGCCTAAAGGGGCTCCAGGAGAGCTTGGGAAAAGGGATGGAGGGACAGAACAAGGGGGAATGGCTTCTCACTGAAAAAGAGAAGGGTTAGGCGGGGTATTGGGGTGAAATTCTTCCCTGTGAGGCCCTGGCACAGGGTGCCCAGAGAAGCTGTGGCTGCCCCATCCCTGGAAGTGTCCAAGACCAGGCTGGATGGGGCTTGGAGCAACCTGGGATAGTGGAAGTTGTCTCTCCGTGGCAGAGGTTGGAATGAGATGA
>VYZR01129689.1:0-24714 GCA_013400675.1 Oxylabes madagascariensis
AGAGAGAGAAGAGAAAGGTTAGTTTCATGGACTTGTGTCAAGAATTAAGTTTCTCTGCCATGGACACTTGGGAGAGCTCCTGTTACCAAACACATGTACAGTATTACTGCAGCTCCACAGAACAGGAACCAGCTCTGAGTGTGGAACGAAGAGAGGCCTGAGAGTCTCATCAGCATCCGGAAGAGTCAGGCCAGGAACAAGCCTTCTGGAATATCCCGTATTCCTGCCTCAGCTTTGCTGATCCAGAGTCAAATCCAGGGTTACTGCTCCTTTGATATCTGAGATGGAAGTTGCTACATATTGTTAGCAGGTTTCACCTAATTTCTTTTTACGATGGGCTGCAAAATAAAAAGAGCAGAACAATATTGGCAGCCATCATTTTGCATAGATATTACCAGTACCTCTGAGCATCGACAGACATCATTTTGCTTTTATATTTCCAATACCTTTGATGCCTGTAGCTTGTATGACATTTTAGCTATATCAATATAAATATTTGCCAGTCATGAAGGGCTTTTATATATTGAAGTGCATTGCATATCAAGAATTGCACTGTATGATGTGAAAAATATAAATTCTGGCTGAAATCTATGTGTAGACTAAATCTTACAGGCTAAACCATGTGGGAGAACAATGGTCTTAAACTGCAAAATCAACTTGAATTTTTGGCTTTTATTCAGGTTGTTGATGTCACTATTAACATGACACAGGACCTAATCCTTCCTCTTGTGAGCAGCCAGTTGGAGTCCTATTGTTCTGACTCTGTGCATCCTAAAATTTGCATTTGTAGCAAACATGGCATTTTTGAAAAACACTTCTTTTGGATTGATTGCTTTTCCTCTTCACTCTTCTTCTGTGCTTTCTATACTAATAGAAAAATTATTACATTTTGAAAACAGAAAAGGAGGAAAGAAAGAGAAGAACATACAGCTGCAGATGTTGGACACTGCATAGAGTAATGGAAGGATAGTAATTGTGTCTTGTTGATGGAGACTTTTAAAAATATGTAAGTCTTGTTTCTGATATATCCTGGCCTTTATCCTCAGTTTCATTCTTACAAAATGCCTGAAGTCCCCAGATTAACATCGGTCTTAGATCCTCACCTCCTATATATTTTCTGTTTCCCAGGAACCATTTAACTCAGGAAAGGGCAGATTCTTTTACCATCTTTTGCAGCCTGACATCGAATGGCCATGTGGGATTTGCAGAGGCGGTGTCCTCATGCTTTTTGAAGTTAAAAGGCATTTAGCCACAGTCTGCTCTTGAAGGGGTGGACACTGTGCAGAAGTAAAGATTTCTGTGCTGCAGCAAGAGATGTCAGTGAATAATCTGCGACAAAAACATAAATAACAGCAGAGCAGCCCTTCACTGCCTCTCCTCAGACACGTTCCCTTTCCATCTGAAGGCTCGGGTTTGTGAATAGAGTTAACAGCTTTCCTGGAAAACTGGCCCATGACATTATTTCCTTGTGAACTCCATCCACCTGTCATGTTAGGGCTTGGTGCAACGCCAGGGCTGGCAGGAAATAATAGGCAGCAGGATGCTGGTGTGTGTCGATGGCCCTGACCCTCCCATTCCTGAACATGAATAAGCCTCGGGCTCACCGGGCGTCAGAACCACGGCTCCCGGCCTGGGACGAGCATGGGTGGGAGGCACAGCCCCTGAAATAACACCCAGCCAGCAGAGCTGCAGCCCAGAGCGCTGTGGGGAGGGATGGTGTCACATTCTCACTGCCTGCTGCTCTTTGTTCTCTCCCCTGCGCCCTCACCGCGCTGCGGAGAGAAATCTGCTGCTTCACACAGTAAAAAAAGGACAAAGTAGGCCCCCATGTGAATTAGCTGAGATTGCCCTGAACATACTTATTCCCCTAGAGCCCATGGAGTATGTTATGGATGACCAAATCTGTTGCCACTTCTGCTTTGCCTCTATCTAGATAATTTCATTCTTTGCCTACCAACTGCTGGTGCTTCAAAGAATGACCTCTGCTAGCATACAAACAAAGGACTTTTCACTCTGGATTGCAAAATGAACTTGTAAAGAAACATCCTGATCTCTTAACCATTTCTCTATAAACAGTTTTCTCAATAAAGTCTAATGACTAGGTCTGGAAGAAAATTGTTTCCTAATCTGGAGCAAAAGTGGTACAGCAGAAGTTTAATGAAATGGAGGCTTGAAGCAAAGCATCCTTGTCACCCCTTTCCCTTTTTTCCCCAAAGGCAAAACTGCTGAAGTGAATAATATAACTCTTGTGAAAGATCATAAAGATGGTCAAGTTATTGCTAATGTTTAAGCTCTTGCAAAATGAGTGACTAATGTATATAGGACCAATACCTCATTAGTCTTTTATAAGAAAAAACCCAGCTTAGAAAACAAGCTGTCCTTCCCTTGGCAAAACCTTTCAGTTCCTCCATCACAGCAGCTGGGCCATGATAAATGCTGTAGCCTCAACTGCCACCAGCTCAAAGTATTGTGAAAGACATGAACCATTGAGTGTTGAGCACAGCATTCACATCACAGTCCCTGCTTTGCTCGTGTCCTGCCCCTCTGTGTGCTGACATCAGTGGGGCTGAGGTGGCTTTTCTGAGCAGCCACCTCTTCCTGTCTGCAGCATGGGCTGCTCCATGCTAAGCAGCACTAGAGGGACTTAGCTACAGACACAGAAAAGTGCGGCTGGTCTGTAAAGTGACCAAAAGTGAAAGCATGAAGCCTGGAGCTCAGGATGGGACAGAAAAACCAGCGAGAATCCACGTGCTCATGTGTGTTTTGCTCACACTAATGCTAAAGCAGGGATGAGTATTGCAGAGGAGGACTGAAGCATGTTGGCAACCAGCCTGGGGAGGCTTCTCTTCCCTGGCTGTGTGAAGGGCCTTGTGTTCCTCTGCACAAAGCAGAGGACAGCCAGGAGCTCTGGGCTCTGCACCAAGCATTGCCAAGCACCCCAGAGCATCGGCTGCATCCCAGCGTGGAGTGGCTGATGCACTTCTGGCAGTGGCTTCGTGGGACTGCAGAGGAATTGATTATTTGTGGGACTGCAGAGGAATTAGATCATTTCCCACAGGCACCAACCAGGGACTCAATCAGATGGCATCAGCTTTCATTCTGGTCTTTGGTCAGAATGGTCAATAAAAACCATTCCCCTGGTGGTGGTAAAACCAATTGTGCTTTTGTGGGAGAAATACTACTCAACAGCCTTTGAAATACAACAGGCTTCTTCCAGTCAGAGCTACAAAATTTTAAAGTGACTCCAGAAGTGACCATTACTGAGCAACAGGACTGCACGGGAACTGGCAGCCAGACATTTTCCTGCCTGGAAAGTCGTGTTCTACAACTGCCCTGGCTCCCAACACTTCTCCAAAACTTTGCTGTGTTTTTACAGGACTCTGATACCTTAATCCACTTGCTTTTAGTGTATTTTCGGTGTTCCCAGCCACTGCTGAGCCCACCTTTGTTGCGGGCCCTGCAGCTCTGAGCATCCCCTGTCTCTCAGAGCGATGATGAGGAGAGCTGCCTCCCCAAGCCCTCTGCACGGCACCGAGGTCCTGACAGCCGGGCAGGGACACAAATTTGGGATATTTTTGAGCGCCATCTACTGGAGTTTTGACTGCTTTCCAATTGCGCAGTTCTAGTGTTTATATTCACACATAGATTAACAATTCAATACTCTGTGTTCAGATGTAGGAAAGATTTAAAATTGCGAAGAATGAGAAAGGAAGACTTCAGCACCATGGTGCTCCCAACACTGAGAGCATCCCTTAGCCTCACAGCAAACACATAGTTGTGCTCCTATGTTTCTGGTAATCCTTCATTTCCTAGGGTGACAGATGTATTCCAAATGCTACAGTTACAGCTGGTCAGAAACTCTCAAGGGAATAGTCTTCCACTGGAAAACTATGATCTTATTAAGTCAAAACATTTCACAGAAAGGTAAATTTTACTGCTTATTCATTTTTGCAGGCAGTTGTAATCATTGGATTACCACATTTATTTTCAACTGTATTGTATTTAAAAAATCAGAAAGAACAGGATAACATGAAGTATTTTCATCCTGCTGAAATGAAATATGCACAAATATGAAAGCTCTGTACCTAAATCCATGCAAAGATAAACTCCTGAGCCTGAGATTTGCATCCTTATTTGGGAAGGTAACAAAATGAGAACAACATTGGAGTTTTTCATGCAATGAAATTCCAGACTGTGAAGAGCTTTGATCCCTGAATTTTATTTCTCTACTCTATTTTGTTTTGAGAGAAAATAGCCTGACTTGGGAAATTCTTTCTCTCCATTTCTGTCCCGCTGCTGATTCCTTGCTAAACCCTAACTCTGCCGACGCGCTCAGTTCAGCAAGACTGTTGGCAGTTCCAGTTTCCTGTAGCAAAGGCAAACCTTTTGTACTTTCTCCCTTTGGGCAGTTTTTTTTTTTTTTTTTTTCCCAGTAAAAGGAGTGTGTGAGGCCTTTCCAGCTGGGAAATGCACGTCGCAGGCGGCAGGGCCAAATGTACAAAGAGAAAGGAGCCTCGGTACAAGTTACGACACCGACATCTGGCAGATAGATTTGACGTCTCTGTCACCTCCTCTGCTGGACAATGCTCTTATCCCCAGAGTGAAGCCTTTGTTAAATGCTGGAACTCTGAAAATGTGACTGGCATCAGCTTTGCAGGGCACTTGGAGAGCTCTCATCTGCACAGATCTGTCTTTGAAAGAAGTAAGTGCTCCACCGGTCTTCCCAGCTTCGTGTCCTCGATGAGCAATAGGCTTTGGGGAGCCAGCCTCTCTTGCGAAAAGCTGCAGTGTGGTCACAGGTCAGCAGACATCCAGTTGGGCTGAGGAATGATTGGGAGAGACTGAAGCAGAGAAGTACTTGAGGGAGGAGCTGCAGTCACAGCTTGCTCTCCAAATAACTTGCAAAAAGTGGCCGGTTTTGCCCAGGAATTAGAGGGCTGCTCTTCGCACTCCAGCCCTGTTAGTCCCTTGATGTAGGCACAGCACCTGTGGGGGATGGCTGTTATTTCCATCTCATTCAGCCACTCTTTTTAGCCACTTTTGGATGGGCTTTGTGCAGAGCGGTCATCTCATCACAGGGACAAGTCTGAAGGACACCTTGCAAGGTGACTTCACTTTCTTCCCAGCACAAAAGTGGCAGTGGGAGGGTTGTTCTGTGGGTATGAGAGTGATTAGGGATTTGTATTTAGTTTCTAAATAGAAATATTTAGTTTCTATTTGTATTTAGTTTCTGGACTTTCAGTCTTTGTGGGGTTAGTGGAACACAGCCCAGATGATGGTTTTTGATCTGCCTTGAGGTGGGCAGAGCCCTTCTGCATCCCCTGCACATCATAGACAGAAGAAGCAACAGCGTAAATCATATTAAGTAGTCTAATTAGATTTTTCTTTTTTTTCCAGTAAAGTTTAAATCCGCCTTGAAACAAAGTTTTCCCTTTGGGCTAGTGCAGCAGCTCAGCTGAACGTAAGAGATGCTATCAAGCAATTTTTGGCATGGAAGAGATTAAGTACCGTGAAGGCAGAACCAAAAGCTTGCAGTTCAGCAACACGCATAGCATGAAATTACATTCCTGAACATGCGAATTATGTCATGGTCAGACCCACAGCCATCTGACAACTGCTTTGGGAAGTTTTATATTAAAGTCCCGTCAAGCATTACAAGTGTCCTAAAGTGATGATGGAATGAGAGATTAGAGAGGGGCCTGCAGCAGAGCTGGCAGCTGCTAGTGAAGGCCTTTAAGTGTAGAGAGACCCCTCAGATTCCCCAAGGAGGAAGGACATGTGCTAAAACATCAGCTCATTTATAGGGTTTATTAGTCTATTTGTAAATGAACGTGTACATCCACATAGTGGCCTTAAATACTGGTGTATTTCCATCATCTTTTTTGATTTATGGAGCATAAATAGGAAACTTTCTCATGCATGGGCTATGTTTATATAACACAGTCTTACCATATGATGTTGGAACATTTTGGGGGTGTCTGCCAAATACAAGTTTGTGGCTCAGATTTCTGGACAATTTAAAAATTTCCAAGATGGGCTTATTAGCTATACTTTCCATGAGACACTTTTTCCTAATTGATTAAAGTAATTTAGTTTGATTTAGTTTTGTCAGAGTTGTTTTTACAGACAATATTTGGTTTTTTGTTTGTTTTTCATGTCTGTTCAATTAAACATCTTATCCTTGTGCATATAAGCAATTATCCTGTTATGCCTTACTCTTCACTAAAGTAGATGATCTGTTAATATTAGTTCTCCAAATTTAGAAATGTGCTCTGACCTACACACCTATAAAATTATATAATATAAAGAAATACAGAAATTACTTTATTCCTAATGCACCAAATGATATCTTTGTCTCACTGGTGATAATAACCCAACCTTCAGATTTCCATAAACTCAAGACTGTACCCACAGTTGTTTAAGTGTTGACAACTACTTTTTAATTCTAAAAGGAGTTTCATCTTCTTGAAAGCTTTATGGAATGGAGAAAATAAATTTATACCTATTCTCTAAATCAAAATAGAAAACAGAATCTGTCACTGGATCTTTCCATGCTTTCTATAGGTTATGCCCAAAGAACATAAGGAAAGAAGGTTCATTTCAACAAGCATGAAATGGAACTAGAGTGTGTTAAACCTACTCAGTGTCAAGGAATTCAAGTTTCAGCATTTTTTCTTTCTGGGGAAAGTAATTTGGTTTGGGGCCATCAATTAAGGCATCAAGAAATCCAGCAGAGCCACAGTCTGATTACAATCTAATCACATTGCAGGGGAACTGCACAGTAATCACAGTTGTCATTGCCACACAAAAGGTTGCTGTGAGCTGTCAATCTTCCTATCACCAACAGGAAACTCAACTTCCACGCTGTTTACAAGCCTCTCTTAGGAGCTCTTGGGCCTAAATCCTAAACAAACTTCCTCAGTAATTGCCAGCAGAATAGCACAGCATGGAGACTTTGTCACTGGAGGTCCATTATTCTTTAAATTGCTTTCTCACAGAGCCAGCCCCGGCATCTTCAACTCTCTTTTTGTCTGTTCCCATGTCAGAGGTTCTTTGTTGTATCACAATGAGCTGCAAAAGCAGCCTTTAGAAAAATTAGTGTTTGTGTGCATCCAAAGAACATCAGTTAAGCTCAGTATCAAATCCCCTTATTCCTTGGCCTACGTATTTGATTTGGAAACCACTGAATAAATTTGTTGGGATAAAAGCCACAGAAAGGACTGGACTTTGGGACTTTCTGCTGTTGTGGATTAAGCAAAGAATGCAGAGATGGGAAAGGCTGAACTGGGGTGCTGATGCTCTGCTGGACCAAACCTGAGTGAATGCATGTGGCTCCTGCACCAAACCCTGTGCAAATTCTTGTACCTCTGCCCTTCAGTGACGGCTCAAGCGGCCAAGCAGAAAGATGCAATGAGGTGATTTTCCAACCACTGTGGTTTGTACAATGAAGGTTTCACAGCTCTCAGTCTCTCTGACGCATTTTTGCTGCAGGCCAGGGAAGGGATTTGCACACAATGAGAATATTTTTTCTCAGTTAAACCAAAATACACTCTTATTTCAAGGAAGGTTTGGAGGACGGCCATATTCATTTTGAAATCCCTGGACCAGAATTAAGCCATTGAAGCAGATATGGCAAGATGCTGGGGTTTTTACAACAAAGGGAGGGAATGGATCACTCGTTCATTTTGGGCCCTTAGAGTAATATTTCATTACTCTCTTTCCAAAACAAAAGTGGAACAAATTGATTGCTTAAAGTTGTTTATTCAGGACCATTCCAGTAACATCCCACCTTGTGCTTTGGTTTCTGTAATAGCTTTTCCCTTAGCTCCTCACAGCAGGGTTCTGCCTTTTGCTGAGTGAACAACGAGTTCTCCAGGGTATTAATTCTGGAGGCTACAAGGAAACTCTAAAAGGGAACCTGGGCACAAGATACAGCCTGCTTGAGACTGCAGCCAGATTGCTGGGTGTTTGTCAGTCTTAGATTTTGTGTTGAAGACTACAGAAGCAGCACTCAGAATGCCCATTGAGCCCATTGTAAAGGTCCTTCTACAATTCGCCATGAACAAATTCTCTTGGGCCTTTATTTACACGCCTGTGTGTTAATGTGTACCTGTGTGTGTATTTACATATATACAAATCTAAGCCTTTAATATTCTTCCTTTAAGAAATAATATCATCTTTAAAATTAATTTTTAATAAGAAGCGTTACTTTCTTTGCACATTAGAACTAGCAATTGATAACTGACTTGCTTTCAGCCGCCAGTGTCCTTAATTAGTTTCTAACAAACCCAAGTGCATTATAAATATAATTTCAAATCAGCCTGAACTCTCAGTAAGGCTCTTACTGACCCCAGAGAGATATGCAGATTTGTAAGACTGTGATATCTTCTATTTCTTGTTGTCTGAAGGAGCTGTTTCTATAATTGTTTAGTGAACTGAAAAAATTATGGGTTTCATTACAGATTGAGAAGGAAAGTCACTAAATGCAGGTGGGTTTTGTGGCTGGGCTGGTGCCTTATTACGTTAGGGGTCGTTGGCTGGAGACAGATGACACGAACTCACTGAGGGTCCTAACAAACAGCAGTGAGTTTAATATGGTTGCTCCTTCCATAGTGGGTTTGGATCTCTTGGGTTTAGATGGCTGATTGGTTGGGATCTCTCTCCACCCAGACCTCTGGCCAGTGGTGTGTCCAGATCTAAGCTTGGAGAGGGTTGGCTGAGGGTCTCTGTTTGAGTCCTGTCGCTGTTTACCCAGGGACTTGTTTATCGAACTAGAAGAGACAAATTGGGTTTCCCATCATAGCCAGATTTATCTGTCCAGCTACAGGCTAGCTGTACTGTGACAGTGCCTGTATCAAGTTTGCATGTTAATAGATCTGGGAGAATGTCACTGAGTATCTTGTTGCCTGGCCTAAGCAATTAGTGGTTTTGTTGGTAGTTATTAAGCCTGTTGGTGCACATGGAGGTTGATTTCTGATTCGATTATCTACTGAAGCACAGAAAAGCTTATTAGAAAATATTCTTTACCTGCAGTGTGATGTTTTCTCTTATAAAGATAAGCATACATGGTATTTAGCTTTGATGCCAAGTAATTTTTCCTATTGGATCCCTTATTTGCATAACAGGATTTAGTTTTGCTGTTTAGTGTCAGAAAGCCCAACTTAATCTGGCTTTCCCAGGGAATTGGTACCTGTAATGCACTTGCTCTGGGCTGAGGAAGCCAATGTGATTCTTCTAAAATCTCCAAATTATTCTGTATCTTTAAACTGTTCTGATAGGTTTACATCCTCCACAGCCATACCTATACGTGGGAAAGAGAAATGTAACCAATTCCCCTGCTGACCTTTATCTTATTGTGTCTATTTAAAACAGGAAAAGCATGCCCATTGGCTCAGCTAATACCTTAAATGACTAAAAGACACCCTGCTATTCCCAATTCCTGACTACTTCCTTGTTTGTTTCCCTCCTGGCTAGCAGCAGCTTGCATATAAATTGATATAGGTATGCAAATTTTCAACTCCAGACAGGGCTTACCCAAGAAAACCAAACAGTCTGTAGCTCCTACAAATCCCTGTCTGAGACTCCTCACCTGGGCTCTGTTAGATACTTTTTATTTACCTTACTGAGTTATTATCCTTTGATAAGACACTCTCTTGCTGCCTTTATTTTTAAGCTAGATAGAAAATATGTTTTATGTGTATTTTTTTAATGTGCATATACATAATCACTTTTGGACCTTTCCAACATTATATGCAGAACTTCAATGTAAACCTAGATTTCCTAACCAGGTTGTGATCTTGAGCAGTGCTCTCAGTGTAAGGAAACTGGAAGGCAGCTAGCAGAGATCTTGAGGGGAAATGTTGATGTTTTAGGTCTGTCCATTTGAAGCAAAGGCCTTTAGTGCCTTAATTGCTTACACCAACATGCCTTCCACTTTCAAATGTACTTTAAAGTACATATAAGGCCTTTAAGGATTTAAAAATGAAAAAGAAAATATTTTTTTGCTAAAGCCCCTTAGGACCCTGGTGCTGTTTCGAGCATCTGGATCCTCCAGCCCTTCTGTGAAATCTGCAATTTGCAGTCTGCCTGAGGGATCTGGGTGAAGTTGAAAAATGAGCTGAGCCTGGAACAGCTGAACATCCTGATGTGTGTCTGGAGTTTATTTCAAAATGCTTAAGTCAGATGCTCTTTTATCAATTCCTGGCACACCAGTGAGTAAATGTGGTCACCTACAGGAACTGAATTCATAAGAGTAGTATGCCAATGGATCTGTGAGTAACTGACACAGCCTCTCAAATCAGAAGAGCTGGGGCAGATGCTGAGTGCAGGGTCAGGGAGCAGCACTCCCTGTGCTTCATGAGCTGCCTTTGGTGCTCGTCCATTTGGCTCCTGTGGAGATCCAGCTGCTTTCCAGGGGCGAGCAGCTGCCTGGTGAGGTGGAAAGGCAGCTCCACTGCAGTGTGCAGATGGTTGTTATTGCAAATGGAAATGTTTGGGGTTTATTTATCAAGTGCAGACAAAATGACAGCTCTCCAGTTCGTAGTGAGGCTTGAGCACTGTTTACTGGAGGAGAGAAGGCTGAGGAGGGACTTGGTTATCCCACAAAGCAGGGCAGGAGGGATGACTGGAGCGTTTGTTTTTGCCTTGGCTGATGGCTGTGGGGACTGTTCTGTGACTCCACAGGCTGCTGTTGTACCTGTGCTTGTCTGCCCCGATGTGTGGGGACAAATGTTGCCTCCAGGATGCTTTGCCTCCTCTTCCAAGGCTGGTACCTGCAGGGAGTGGCTGGAAAAGGGCAGATGCCAAGCAAAAGCAAAGCTTTTCCTATTTTCCGCCCATTAAGAAGGTGAACCCAGGCCTTCATCCCTCCCTGTTGCTGCAGCCTGGCATCTCCTCTCTCGCTGCCCTCTTACAGGACTTGTCAACCACCCCTTTAATTACCAGAGGCTGCAGAAGTGTTGGTCAACAGCAACCCCCGAGCCTTCTGAGCTGCTGGTTTGCTTGGCAGGGCCCAGGGTGGGTTTTGGCATGTGCCACAGAGTCTGGACCTCTCCTGAAGATGGTAGCAAACAATGTGTGTGGCTTGCCAGGCAAACATGTGGTGGAACTGTCATTATGAAACACATAGTTTTGGGAAAGGAGCTGACTTGCCAGCGTGACTGTTTGGGAGTGAGTCAGTAGATCTGCCCAGATGTAAGGTCAGTGGGAAGAAGAATCCTTCCAGTCTTGGGTAAAATCTCAGTGAAGTTCCTGTTAGAAATACCAGAAACTTGCAAAGGCACTTAAAGAGATACAATCCCTGTGCTCTAAGGAAAGGCTAGGAAACATTAAGTGATTGTGCAGTTAAAAAATCATCTACCACCTTTATTACATGAAGGAAACATGGCAGGGGATGAAAGGAAGAGCTTTATTTGCTGTTGAAGATGTTAGATTCCATGTGGCAGACAACATCCAAAAATATGAAGTCACTTCCAAAAAACACAGCTGTTCTGTGGGAGCTATGATTTCCATATGCCTGGGCTGTCTGAGAACATCTTGGTGGCAGTCTCAGGACAGGAATGTCGTCATGAGCACTGCTGAACTTTAGAGAGGACTGGATTGTTTTCCTGGTAGTGCCTAGTGACACTATTTTGTAACGCTAGCCTTTCGGAAAAAAGATATTCCCTGAATTAGCACATTACGAGCTCATTTAATGAATGTTCTGCCTCTCAGATGAGAGAATTAACTGACTGGGCTATTGCTCTAAAACTTTTATAGGTTTGATTCTCTTCAAAGTTACATTCTATTTTGGGCCTTTGGAAAAATGGAAGAAATGACAGGATGAAACCCTGGGAATGGTGGTGTGCTCAGGCTCAGCTTAGAGGGGTGTGTTACCCTCCCAAGGGATCCTTGCTGTAGGAGTAACAGTCTGCCTCTACTGCAGAGCTACTGAAAGTCATCAGGGTTTGGCATTAGCTTTACCTTCCCCTGTGTGTTTTTGTAGCTGCACAGTGGAATCTCACGCTGAGGTAGAAGGCAGTGTCCACTTGCATGCTAAATTCTGTAATCATAACATTCATGTTTTTTATCATTTGAAACAGGCCTGGTGTTCGGGTTTCACTATAGGGGGAAAAAAAATATTTTTTCCCCTTTAACTTTTGCAGTAGAAGAGCAGTAGGATTTTTTGGTTAGAAACTGGGGTAAAACGAATTTGTCAGCCACTGCTCTGCAAGAGTGATGGATGTCTCACAGATCCAGCTGCCTGTGTGGTCCGAGCAAACCCCAAAAGAGCCTCAGCACGCTCTGTGTGTGGGAGAGGAGCCTCTGCTGCTGTGCAATCACTTATGTCAGCACACACGCGATATTCCAGCTTTGGGCAAATAAACAGACCCAAAATGAGCGACCTAGTGAGAGAAAGTGGCAGCTTTGGGGATGAAGGTGGTGAACCTGTTGGGATGGAACACACACTGCAGTGCTTGGGGAGGAGGACTGGCGTGGGCTCTCTGGTGTCAGGAACGTGTGGGTCGAGAGGTGCTGGAAGAGAAAAGAATGGCCACAGTGTTCTCGTGGGGATGGAGGCAGCCCAGTTCAGTATGGTTTGCTAAACTGCTGACAAGTCTGAATAAACCAAGTTTGTGTGGACAAGCCTGAAGCTCACAAGAGGTCGTTGACTTTAATTATGGTTCGGCAGAAATAAAATCTGAGCTAGGGGGACTTGAAAGGTTGAAAGCTGAAAGCTCCCAGCCCGGGGGGATATTTGGACTCTCTGGGTGTTACTAAGCAGTTTTCCCTGCCAGCAGTGTCCATCAGGTCACAGCCCGCACTGGGGTGTCTGGGCTCTGTGCATTTCCCCTGGAGTTATGTGGGCAGGCAGGTAACACAGAAAATAACATTTCTCAGTAAAGTTACCGTCATCACCCTGCCACTCAGGAGTGATTTAGATGGAGTCGCTTCTAAGGGTAGTGCTTCAGAGAAAGCTTCTGGAGGCACTGTGGGATGTTCTTCGATTTGAATCTACATAGCAAATATAAATGGTTTAAGTGTTCCAGAGCCATTAACAGCTGTTTTAAACATTCCATTGGTGGACCAGGTCAGTTTTCTGACTGTGTTTAATTTGTCTCCATTCTCCCTTGTTCAGATCCAGTGTTTGTTAGCAAGGTCTCCAAGCTGCAGGGCTCGTATCAATATTCATATTTTTCCCTTCATGCAAACAATGGATAACGAGCAAAAACCCATCCAGGATCCTGGGAATTTCCTACACAGTTCAAAGGACTTTGGAACTAGCTTATAAATGATCAAACTGTTTCAATTAGAAAAGTTATTTTATGAATGTAATCTGTGCAGGGCTGGGAACAACTTGCTGCGCACAAATCCCTGAGCCTCTCCTGTTTTCTAGACTCCTCCTCAAGCTGCTAGAGAACTTTCCAGCATTGGATTCGCTGCTCAGAGAACAGCTTGTATCTAAATATTTTCGGTTTTTAA
Source organism: Oxylabes madagascariensis (assembly GCA_013400675.1). Taxonomy (NCBI): domain Eukaryota; kingdom Metazoa; phylum Chordata; class Aves; order Passeriformes; family Timaliidae; genus Oxylabes; species Oxylabes madagascariensis. The sequence goes on from VYZR01129689.1 coordinate 13,462, forward strand.
TGGTGGATTTGCCCCATCAGATCTAGAAACTGTAATGATTCAGAAAGCTGTGGACAGGGACGCGCTGGCCACTTGTGCTCCGCAGCCCTGGAGTGCTGCGTGTTCAGTAGCAAGCCTTGGCTCCAAACTTCCCCAGCAGGAAGCTTATAATGAAAGAGTTATTGAGCAAGAAGCAGAAAGATTTAAACTAAAGTCACTCCCGACTGAACAGCTGTCTTTGTTTTTAATTTGTGCTATCAAGAAGGGATGGGGGTAGTGGGGAGGAAGTTTTCCCTCCTCCATGCTGAGGCCATCCCTGACCTTCAGGTGCTTAATCACAGCCTTTTACTGCTCCCTTTTAGCACTTCCCCATCTGCAGCATCTCTCTTCTGAAAAATAGAGAAGTGCTTTAAAATTGTGATTAATTGTGGATTTAATGGCCGTCCCCTCCCCAAAGGAAGCTAACTACAGCTAAAGCAGAGAGAAAAAATGACTAGCCCTGGAAGGCTGGATATTGGAGCTCAGAGCTGGGAGGCAGAGCTGGAGCCCAGAATACAGAACTCCTCCTCACTTTCTTTCCTGATGAAAGTATATTTCTTGGAGGCAGAATGTGTGTGTCAGGATGGACAGGAAGGGTGGAAATCTGGTCCTGGAATTGTACTTGCCAGTTCTTACCATGAATTAATTGCATTTGGCTTGCCCAGCGAGTATTCATTGCATTGAGAGAATACAAACAGAATTTTGCAAGACTGGACTATCCCAGCTCCAGCTGTGATACTTCCTACCCAGCACTCCAGCATAAATCTGTGCTCTACCCTCTTTTTTTTTTTTGGTGGTTTTTTTTTGGTTTTTTTGGAAGCACTAATGATTTTGCAGTTGATGCACGCCTGGTGCCACTGTCTCCATCCCTGACTTCTCTCTGTCTGCAGCGTGCCTGATGCTGGCTGGTTCACTTCTTCCCCTCCAGGTGTGGCTGCATTTCCTGTCAGATCTGCCAGTGATGTCAAGTTCATCAAAAGAAGCGTGGAGCTCTTTAACATGAAAGCCCCTCTGTCGGTGTTATGTGGATCATTAATGTGGCATCTCATACCGAGTGCTGCTGCACTTCTCATATTCACAGCATTGCCTTGAATTCCTGCCCTGCAGAAAGGTCAGCATTTCCCCAGCAGAAGTATCCCCCCTGCTTGGCTGGGCAAAGGCTCAAAATCTCCAGGCTGTGTGGGAGCTCCTGCCCAAACCAGCTGCCTGCCCTCCCCAGGGTGGGAAGGGCATCTTCTGCCCCTTGCAGATGATGACAGTTCAAAAAGGAAAATAAATTATTTCTATCTTCCATCAAAGCTACTATTTGTGGGTTATAACCGTGTCTTCTCCCCACTGTGCCCTGTAATAAAAGCGGCTTCAGATGGAAAAACTAAAAATCCCACCGAAAATCCAACAGATGATTGTCAGAGGGGTTTTCATGTTAGAAAAAGGAAAGGAAACCGTTCAGGCTTCAGGCTGGTAGAAATCCTTCGTTTATCATAAGAATAAGAGAAGCTGTTGCTGCCCTTTGAGAGTCCTCAGTACTTGGGAATTACTGCAGGCTCAAAGCTTGCCCTGGTCCTGCACTTGCATCACTGCCCCATAACAGCTCACCTGGGGCAGGGGTTTGGTCTCAGCAGCTCTCAGCTGGGAGCAGATTTCCTTAGTCCTCCTCGTATCTCTGTGGCTTTCAGAAAACTTCATTTGAATGGGCATCTTCTCGAACTGCCTTGCTTCTCTTGACCCCTCTTCTTGGAGGAATAGTGTTAAAAATGTACCTTTTCTGTTCAGAAAGATTTTTCCTTCTTCCTTCATCTCTCAGCCTCCCGTGTGATGCCCTGAATGCAGCAGTGCATGCTTGGCATGTAGTGCCTGCTCTTCAAATCCTTAATGCACTGGGCAGTCAAATTCCTATGGGATGCAGCATTCATGATGGGTTTTGCACCTGGGAGATGTGGAAGACAATTGAAAGTCAAGCTCAGTAAGGGGAAAGTGTCTGTGCTCCATGCTGTGCCACCCGTGTCTGATAAGAGATGATTTCTTGGCAGTTCCTGTGTCCCTGGGGATGCTTTCCACAGCTTCCTCGGGAACAAAATGAAAATCCAGGGCCCAAAACCAGAACAGAGGTCTGAGCTGTGTCTGGCTAGAGCAAACATGGGCCATGGGGTCTCCAGGAGCTCAGATGTTCCTGCTGGGAAGGCTCCTGTATGAAGGGAGTGGCTGAGGCCGTGCTGTAACTGCAGGAAGCCTGTGCTGCTGCCACACTTCAGCAAAGTGGCTTTAGCCTGTGATCTGGGTGACTTTTACCGTCTAGATTGGGGGGTAGGTACTATATATTCTTGTCTCTTGAGGTCTTACGGTCTCCTGGGAGAGGGATGTCCCCTCTTAATGTCTGTGCTCACATCCAGAGCCACAAACCTTGTCTGGCTCCCCCAGCCCCTCCAGAGTCCAGACTGCTTCTGTATAATGAATAAATCTTTTTTCTTTTGCCTCAAAAGGAAAAGGTCTGAGAGCTTCCTAAACCCAATTGGGCAAATTGTTTATTGTGTGAATTTCAATAAGGGTTTTGAAAAGGAAGTGGTCTGTAAGCCCTGATAAACATTGTGTGGTAGATAGCAGTGGGGAAGGGTTGTGGTTCCATCTGGATGTACACACAGCTCCGGGCCTCTCCTGGGTCTGTGAGAACAATGAATTATATACATCATGTGCTGCAGGGCTGGCTCCTGCGCTGCTGACATCAAATCCCACAGCTGCTGGTACCAGTGGCTGCTGGGGATGGGCTCTGGGCTGGCAGGACCTGTGTCTGACCCGGGACAGCAAGGATGGCAGTTCTGTTGGGCAGGGGGTACACTCAGCGATGCTGTGGCTGTCCTTCCACCAGACTCCTCAACTGTGTGAAAAAAGGTGAACACTGAATGGGGAATAAATACAGCCAAATATTGACACCCCAGTCCAAGTTGGGTGTGCGTCTCTTGCCCTGTGCAGGCTCCCTCCTCACACAGCCACAGCAGACTGGGGATCTTTGCTTGAAGCTGACAAATCCTGAAGACAATTTTTTTTTTTTTTGGCCTGGCCAGGAGGTATTTACATAATTATGTGCTTGAAGAGTTGGGTTCCAAATAAAGACATGATTTCGGATATAAACACGCAGAGCATTAAAAACTCCCACGAAGTAATTTTCTGACTTTAATAGCTTGAGTTACTGTGTGTTTTGAGAATTAGTAATCAGTGGAGGCAAGATGGCACAAGTGAAGTTACAGCATGAAAAGTTCAATATTAAAATTACATATATAAAATAATCTTTTCAACAAAAGATTGCCCTTTTTTGTCTTGTTAAGAAGGCTCATGGTATTTAGCCCAGTGGTTATATTCTAGGACTTGTAGATGTTTATTTCAGCAATTGGTTTTCTACAAAAATTATTTGTTTCTCATTAAAATGTAGATAATCTCTTGCTTTAACTAATATCTTAAAAGGAAAAAAAAAAAAACAAAAAAAAACAACATTGAAACCAAAAAAACAAAACTGGAACTGATGTGGCCAGAGCAGAATCTCGTTTGGAAGATATATGAGAACCTCATAGGATGCTGACTTGTATTGGCTCTGAAGTCCTTTATGTAATAGTTTCACTCTTGTATTTAGACTTATACATCATCTGTATTCCAGAGTTTTTTTCCAAGTGTTTCTGGGGAAATCCCTGGATATTGGTCAAATTCTCTTGACAGATGAAGAGAAAGTATTTGGTGTGCCAAGATCTTGCTGGGATAGCTTAAGCCATGAAGTGCCTGTTCCTGTTAACCCCTGTTAAAGTACTGCCCTTCACCATATGCAGCCCCACTAATTCTGGTGAAACAGAACGAGCAGAGATTACTCCTGTGAGCAAAGCTGGAGTTGGGCACAAGAGCTGCTTTTGGAGGAGGCTGAGGGCGTGTCTGATGCAGCTGCAGAGTGCTGATCACAATGAGCTAATAGGAAGCTCTGTAGTTTCTCTTGGTCCACATGAGAAGTGTTTTTTTAGGAGTGCCCTCTCCAGAGCTGGGAGTTGCGGAGGCAGAACGCTTAACTTGCATTTTGGAGTTGGAGCTACAGCTCTCCTGGGGTAGGGGTGGGAGCGCTGCAATCAAGACTCCTGCCCTCAGCATGATAGGAGAGGCGGAGGGGAAATGATTTTCCAAGTCACTCCTAGGAGCTCTGTGTTTCCATGTGGGAAAGGCAGGCTTGGCAGGTCGTGCTGCCAGAGCGTGGGCTGGAACAGAAACCCCTCCTTAGCCTGTTTTGCTGACAGGAGATGCTGGGTGGCTGCAGGAGCTGCTTCGGGGTATGGCTTTCTCTGCGCCACAAACCCGGTGCTCTGAGGATGCATTTGTGCATCAGGACACTTCATGGAGCCCCACAAAAGCAGTCACAGTCCAGAGATTGGGCAGCACCAGGGCCCAGACCCTGTTAAACCTGAGCATGAGCGAACCCTTGTTCAAGGACCTCACAGGAAAGGTGGGAAAGGCTGGGGGGGAGATTTTACTCTCATGAATGTATTCATGAAAAAACAAGACTGGGAGACTGAACTACTTACTAGAGGGCAAAGGAAATGATGGCAAAGTGGTGGTTTCCACGTCACTTGAGTGCCAGCCCAGCCCCATGGCCACAAGGCAGCAGAAGGAGGGAGCAAAGCTCTGCCACCTCCCTTCTGCTCCCTGAGCGCTGCCAGGATTGCATCCTAAACCCCGAGGGGTGGCTGCAAGCCCCGCACAGTGTTTGTTGTGGGGTTGCTACTGGAGTCTGTGGTCTAAGGGAGTTTCTCAGGCATGTTGGTGAGTCATCTGATACAGGAGGAGCCTGAGACAGGAGCTCCACGTTGCCCCTTGCCCAGCAGCGGATCCTGGCTGGTGGCTGCTATTTAAATCGGCAGCAGAAGTGTCAATGTATCTGTGACATGTTTTTCAAGATGGCTGAGAAGACCAGGAGCTGACAAATGATTCTTCCACTTCTCCTGGCTAATTTTGGATTAGCTGCATTTACAAACAGGTGCAGAAACATCCACAGGTCCCAAAATTCCTCAGTGTGTATCTTTGAGGTTTCCAAACCTGTGGAGGGGAGAGCAGTGAGCTCAGATGTGTTGGTGTTCCATCCTTTGCAGGTGTGTCACATATCATCGGGTGAGGGTTTAAATACCACCTTGGCTGATCTTTAGGAGGAAGCAAAGCACCTCCTGCCCTTTGTTGGTGTGAACTGTGGATTTTGCTCGGTTTTGGCCTGATGCTTTATGTCAAGGTGCTGGGTTTGACCCAGCAGGGACTCGTGCTGGCCACGGCAGCACAGCTCCCAGCAGAGCCTGTGGGCACAGAGGGAATGACCCTTGGTACAGCCTGTGTCGAGCTGGGGGAAGCTTGGTGTGGTGAAATGGATTTTAGCACGGTGAGGCATGTCCAGGAGCAGGAAATCTTCTGGTATGGACTCACAAGAGCCTGTTGCTCCCCGTTTGCTGCCAGGAGAGAGAAGGCCAGCACCCACTGAGAGGTTGGATGCCCTCCAACAGATGGACTGTGAGGCTTTGCCCCAGCATGGAGCAGGAGCAGAACAGTGCTTAGGGACACACAGCTGCTCCCTCAGCCCTCTGCCGAGGTGTGTGTGTGGAAGATGCTGTATCTGCAGCACTTTCTGAGAGCCTGTTTATCTCTGAGGCATTTCCAAAGAAAACACTCGATTTCCCCAGCTTTGTGCTGGCACAACTTCTGTGGAAAGGGAAAATTAAAAACAAACAGAGCTCCTTTTCAGAGGGCTTGGTGCAGCCCACAGTGCCGTCCCATGCTGCTCACGTGGCTGTCACTGCTGATGGGGACCAGGCAACATTTACTGAATGGTTGCAATTTAACTTGGGGGTTTTCCCCCACTAACTCTGTGCCAGTGCTTTCAGTCCCTACCGGCTTGAGGGAAGATGCAGTTGGGCTTCTTGGATATCCCTGAACCTCATCTCCAATCACTGAGAAGAAACATCATTTCCTCAGGGGCAAGCGGTCTGATAATTTTTCATCTTTTACCATAACTCCCATGGACCCTCTTTTTTGCTATTTTTTAAGATTTTAATTTTAAGTCCCTATAGATCCACAGCACCTGCAGCCACTTCAGGTTTGTGAGTCCTTTCTCATCAGAGTAGGAGCCCTGACTATCATCTCTTCCCCAGCACCCCCCCAAGGCTCCTGGTGCTTTTCTATCCCTCAGCACGTAGCAGGAATTCAGTCCATGAGTGAACGTCACCAATGTAAATGGCAGGGAAAGGGTTCGCCAGTGACTTTTCTGAAGAAATGTAATCAGTAAAATGAGGCACTGTGAGGACACTAACAGAGGATTTATGCTTGACAGCATGTGGTGCTGAAGAGTGGCTGTTAGTCAGTCTGACTTCCAGCTGTTTCACCTCAGCTGTACACGCGTGTTTGGTGTAGGGCGAAAAGTACAAAATTCTTTGCAATCAGGTCTAGCCTCAAGCCTCAAGATTTAACATTAAAGGTGAGAATGTCGATAAGAATGCAGAATTTTGGGGAGGATACAATGCCTTTGACCAGCTTGTTTTCCGTACTCCTTTACTGGGTATTGATTGAAGGAGTCTGAAGGAAAGGAGTGCCCTAAAATCAACATGTCAAGTAACAACACCATGAGAACAGAGCTCCTCAGAGCTGCTGCAGGCCTGAGCTGCCCTGGGAACTGACAAGCCTAAGAAGTCAAAAGTATTGACCTGAATAAGAATGAGACCATTTTTGGCAGCTGAAATTTAATGTGGAGCCTGGATAAAAGGCCTTCCAGTTCACTGGGCGTAAATGTGAATAACTTACTGTTTCTTGGCTGAAATTATGGTGTTAAGAGCAGGCAGCAGCATTACACAGCACACTTTTCAGTGCTGATTTCAATTTTGATACAGTCCCAGTGGGACTATAGAAAACTCTGCCCCATTATGTTTCAGAACAATGGGATCACTGCAAAAGAAAGACACCAAGTGTGAACGTGCCAAGCTGATTCCTTTCCAACCTCAACTGGAGCAAAAACATTCGGGAGCAAACATCCACAGATCCTGACGTGGGCAGAACCAATATTCAGATCTGCGTGGTGTGGCTTTTTTTTGGTCTTTCTTTACATATGTAACCTGATTTTTGCAAGGATGACACATCACTTTCTGGGCTTCTGAAATGCCATGACGCATCTGCCAGAGCCCTGAGCTGCTGTGTGACCCCTGAGTACCTGCAGCACCATGGGGAGGTGGTGTGGGCTGGGATACTGAGCCATCAGCTCCTCTCTCCAGTTGTGGTCACTGTTGTGGAGGTATAAATTAACTCTTAATGACGTTTGGATGAAGATGTGCATTTATAGCTTCACAAACTCTTTCTGTGCAAATGTCTCACTGTCCTGACTTCCAATAGCTGAGGTGTCACTAAATGGTGGCCTTGTGATTAAAAGTCAGATTCCTCTTCCTGTATCCATTTTCAGAGAAGTAAACGGTGAACATACAGGACATCATAGGAAGATGTTCAATAACTCTTTCTGATCTGTGGGTTGATCCAGTTGCCATGCTGTCACCTTGGGGTGAGCCACCAGGTGCAGTGACCCCTGGGACAGGTACTTACAATCTCTTACAGCAAGAGAGAAACCGATGGGAAAGATGTAAAAGCTTTCTGAGAATAAGCCATCCTCACACTGGATTATATCAGGAAGGTAATAAATGCTTTGGAGGGGTAAAGCACCGGGGAGAAAGGACTATTTAATCAGGGCACCATTGGGATAAGAACAAATACGTGTAGGCTGGCCATAAATATTCTTGGTGGAATATTCTTGGAAGGAGGTCATCTCTAGCCATCATTCTTTCTTTCAAGGAGTGTGGCAAAGAAAGTGTTGGTTGGGTTTTTTGCCCCCCTAAAATGAAGTTTACTAGGTGTATATGAATAATTATGTGTCTGCAGTGCTGAGGATCCCTTCCTGAGCTGTGATCCTATTTCAAAGGATAAAGACAGATTTTTGTCAGTTAATTTTTGTTACGTTTGTCAGTTAATTTTTTTTAAAAAATGGCCCTGTGCTGTTCCTTGAAAACCCAAGTGATAGTAATTCCAGCTTTGAAAAAAAGTTTCCAATAATTTTTTGAGACTATTCAGGAGAACTGACAGCAGCAACCAGAGAGTGATGTACAGCACATCTAGCAGAGCTCACTGGCATCATTCTGCACTTTGCTTTTCCAGTGCTAACACTAGGAAGTCATTGGAAACTGAAATTTGCAAAGAAAACCATGTCAATAAACCATGGGGAGAAGGTAGTAAATCCATCATGCCTCATCTTTATAAACCAAATTATTAAATCCTCATCAGAAGGCAGCATGGGTGGTTAATACTCAGAGCTGGTATGGCTCTTGCTTTTCGGAAATGTGAAATTTCATCCCATAATGGGACACAGCTCACAGGTGTGTCTGTGTGCTCCTGCTGTACTGGAATGACTCAACAGGAGTCAGAGACACCTGTCTCTGCTTGCTGTTCTCTTCTCCTCAGCGTTTGCAGAAGCTTCTTCCCTCAGCATCATCCAGGAGCTCATTTCCTCACAGGAACAGCACCAAACTCAGCAGACGCATTTCAGAAGTTCGTGACTCTGTCTCCAGGTCACCTTGAGCTTCACATCCTCCTCGTTCAGGCCCAGGGACACGTCCACATCTCCCTGTGGACCAGTCACTTTCTTTCCTGGCTCTTTACAACTCACAATTAGCTTCCAGGCTTTTGGCAGAGCAGTTGCTAAAGGGGTCGCCCAAAGTTCCCTCTGTGCCTTGCCCTGTCTGCCCAGATAACAGTCCAAATATGGCTTGCACTTGATTTTTACTCAAAAGATGCCTTTGGGCTTAGGCTAGAACAGGCCAGGACTTTGACAAAACTCGCCTTTCATGAGGAGGGGAAAAGTTTTCCACTTGCTGAAGCTGAACTTCTGTGCAGGAAAATGCTGTTTCCACCTAAACTTTCACTGTAGCTCTTTGATCCAGAGTGAAATTTCTGGACAAAATTAAAGTTCACGTGAGGCCAGTTCTTTTGTTTTCTTTCCTCAAGATGTTTGGCTCCTTTGAACCCTTTGTTGCATCGTGGAGGCACAACTGTGCCTGGGGATCTCTCCTTCAATCTGCTCTCAGCTGCTTTTTCCCTTTCTTTGGCTGGCAGTTCTCATTCCTCTCACTGGGATGAGCTTCCCTTCGTCTGAAATTTTCTTCATACTCTAATTCTGCTAATCTCAGCTTTAGGAAGTACCTGCTTTAAGACAGGGTGAACAAGTGGTGTGGAACAGAGGACATGGAAACTAAAAGGTCTTGAGGTAAAATCATTGATTACAGACTTCCACCCCAAATAGCTCTCTGCTCCATCCTAAAAAACTGAGGCTCAGTAGGTTTTCTTCCTCTTTATCTCAGTAACATATTTGAAATTCCCATTAAAGTTCATTATTTCTCTGAATGTACTCTAGCAGCATAACTATATCAAATGCCACACAACTATCTAACTAATAATATCAGAAGTACACAAAGAATTGAAAACAGGCAGGTTTAAATTAATTTAAGCAGTCTCTGCTCCAGAGAACTGAATGTACAAGCCATTGCAAGCTTTTAGGAAGGCAGATACATTGGAAGATATTTTGGTGTGCCTTCACAATTAGATTTCTTCCCACGATAAAACTGATTTTACTTCAACTCCTGCCTCTGTGTATACTTTCTTGTAATGATAAATGACCCAGCCTTGGAGATGTTTATAGTTTTCAGTTCGCTGAGGGTGGAACAGATGGCAGCGCTCACATCTTCCAGTTGTTCTGAAAATGCTCTTGCTGGCTGTGGGGAAACATTGTCAGGAGGTGACCTGTGCTAATAAATATTTTAGGATGTAGATGGATTTTAACGAATTTTTGTAGCCAGGTTCACACTTCCTCTCTCCTTTTATTTTCTTGTTTCTTTTTAAATTTTTTTTCCCAAATGTTCTGAAAGAATAAACCAAAAAGCACTGTATAAGTTATAAGCACATAAGGAAATGAGCCAGAAAGTGATAGGGTACGTTTGAGTTATTAAAATCAGGTCATACCCTGAAGGAGGTTACAGCAAGATGAGCCAACATAAATATACACTATATTTCTGTCATATGTCTTTGTTACCCTGGGTGGCCTGCAGTCAACTAACAGGGCAAGGGGAGAGAAGTAGAATACATGAGTGTTACAGGATCCTAATCCAGCTGGCTGGAATCCAGTTCTTATTAACCAACTAATTTATATTCATTCTCTGAAGCAGAGGTTGATGTTAGTCTGCTGTAAATCTGGAGGAACAACTATAATTCTGTGTTTTACTGAATTCAAGTCCCACAGCCATCAGCCCCTTCTCCTCCTCTCTTGTTGAACATTCCTAATCCCCTAAATAACAAATGGAGGTTTTCAGTGAAACAAGACTGCCTAGTGATAAGAAAAGCCATGCTAAATTAAATGCAAATCTTGCACAGCCCATGTATTTTATGGATTTTCAGACCTTGATCCCTGGATAACCTATAAAGGAAGGCTTACAAGGGTTTTGGAGGAAGATGCACAATGCTGGAAGACATTAATATATTGGCCACGAGTACAGAGAGTGTTATCTCTTAAGATGTAGAGCCAAATTCTGGTTTTCATTAAACTGGTGAAAATATGGAAAACACTGCTTGCAGTGCCATCACTCAAGATTTGCTCTTGATGTAATAAGAAACAGAATTGTTTCCAACATTAAGCCCACACAGAGTTAAGCTCTGTTGTCAGTCTGCGTTAACGAAGGCATAAGCCTGATTTCTGCTTGGGACAAAAATAAGGGCTGAACATGATGTCCTCTGTGTCAAAAACTCCAAGGATGTTGCCCCCAGTGTGGCACCTTTTAGCATCCTGTGGGAAGCATGGCCCAAGCAAGGTTGCTCCAGCACAGGAACAAATCAGGGATGAATTGTCCTCTGCAAGGTTGTGTTCCAGCAGCAGCTCAGGGCCAGGCTCTGTGGAACAGCACCACTCACCTGGGGATGGCTGCCAGACCTTCTCCAGGAGGGACACTTTGCTTGTCCCAGGGCAGCTCCAATTCAGGAGGGACTTCTCAGTTCAGGGGATTTAGGAGTTTGATGCCCGAGAGCAGCCAGAGGTGAGCGTGTCCTTCGGGGCAGTTTGGATGCTGACACAAACCAGAGCTAAAAGGGAGCAAAGCCTGGATTCCCAGAGGGAGGAAATGCCCTGCAGTTGGGGAGTATTTTATCTCAGCT
>VYZR01129727.1:0-12466 GCA_013400675.1 Oxylabes madagascariensis
TTCCCTCCTATGAAAAGACACATCGTGTGTAAGGCAAAGAGCATTTTGTGCAAATAAGAGCAAAAGAAAATTCGCTGTTTACTGGGCTTCTCCTAGCCACTCGCTGCTGTCTGGGTCTGTAGCAGTTTCCTGGCTTGAGAGTGTGTCCAGGCCCTTCCTGGCTGGTTGTAGCATCTTGCTGGAGTATCTGGGAATAGGTCAGGTGTGACGGGCAAGGGCCTCTTGACGCAGGACGTGTGGGAGTGGCTGTAACGTGAGATTTGGATTAAGTACCAGAGCTACTTTTGAAGGCTGCTGTAAAGGACAAGGTGTCTTCCTTCCACACTGCCGGGTTCGTAGCGGGGATGAACAATCCAGGCTGTCTTTTACCAGTCTGGGAAGTGACAAAAACGGGGTTTGGAGCAGTGTGTGCTTGGGTGTAGTGATAGGAACTTTCATCTGTCGTGGGCTTTGCTCCTGGTGGCTCCTAACTCGCTCTCTTGCATCCTGTAGGCACTGGGGAGAGTGGGAAGAGCACGTTCATTAAGCAAATGCGTATAATTCATGGCTCAGGCTACTCTGAAGAGGACAAAAAAGGCTTCACCAAGCTGGTGTACCAAAACATCTTCACTGCCATGCAGTCTATGATAAGAGCCATGGAAACCCTGAAGATTCTGTACAAATATGAACAGAACAAGGTAAGTTTCTCAGTTTTTGCACATACCTTTAGTCAGTGAGGATTTTGAGTTGCTGTTTGCTTGTGTCTTTCTGCATTGCAACCTCAACCTCCCTGAACTCTTTTCTATAAACTTTTAATGACATTTTCTTGATAACCAACTCCTTTTACTTGGTTGTGTTAAGGGTTAGAGCAACTTTGCATGGTTGGTGCACTGGTGTGTCCAGTGATTGGTGGGAGCAAGGGATTGGGATATGATGGAAGGGATAGGAGGGGTGTTATTTTTACTCATTTCAAGGATTCAGGCTTGTTAAGTGTGTAGGCATTTTCTTTGCACGTCTTGCTGTTCTTATTTTCTTATTGGAACTTGAAGCTGGCAGAATACATGCTGGACCCAAAAGACACAGACCTATGCTGGTGGTTACCCCTGTTTCTGCAATCCTTCTGTTTTTCTGATGGCTACTGACCAAGGGTACAAGCCTTTCTTGGAGAATTTTGGTCTCGACCAGAGAAACATACCGATTTTGGGACCAGGAATTAATTTTAGACAGATCTGATCTAAATTATTTTATCTTCTTGAGGGGGAGGACAGTGAGAGTGAGGGCATGCCAGGAAAATATAAATTTTTTTAGCATATTTTGCTTTTTTTAATGCTTAGTAATGCTTAGTATCCTTAATACTTTAAAGCTGTATTTATCTGTCCTGTCACACGGTATCTTGGAGCTGATTTTGAATAATTATTTGTAGGGACTGGATGGTGCCCCTTTCCTGTCTGTGGTGAGGATAGGCAGTGTGTGAGAAAGCTTTGCCTGTGCTTTATGTGAGTCATGGTGGAGGGGTTCTGATAAATAAAATCTGCCAACTTCTGCTTACAGTAACTTGTGCAGAATTTCACTTTAGTTTTTATTTATTGGGAGTATTGGCAAAAGCCCCTTGGTGTAGATAATCACCTTTCAGACACCACAGGCTGTGGTAGTTACTGTAGTCCTTCCTTTTTTAGCCATTGTAGGGTGAATGTTTTTATGCCCTCCAGTTTTGGGCTTTTTTTACTTTTTCTCTCTTTTCTTCTTCTTTTCAATCTCCAGGCCAATGCAGTGCTGATCCGAGAAGTGGATGTAGAAAAGGTCATGACATTTGAGCAGCCATATGTAAGTGCAATTAAAACATTGTGGAATGACCCTGGAATACAAGAGTGTTATGACAGGAGAAGAGAATATCAACTTTCTGACTCAGCTAAATAGTAAGTGTACAGTCACTGGCATGCTTGTGGTGGGAGTGATGGTCTAACAAATTATGCCCGTCCACATTTCTTTTATTGAAGTCCAGAGTTTGTTTCCATATCCTTTGCTGCTTTTCCTGAGAGTATGAGGTGTTCTGGTGGGTGTTAAAGGGTGTTCATACATCTGCTTCAGGATATACCTGAGGCTGGAATCTCCACATTATTCCATCTGGATTGATCCTGGCTCTTGGGCAGCAGGAGTGCTGCTCTTTCTCTTCAGGTTTGTCTTTGGCCTACAGGTGTAGGTAGATGTGTAACTCAGATTTTATTAATTATAAATCCATTAAGTTTGGCAATGTACAGAGGATGTTTTACATTTTAAGTAAATAAGTGTGTATTTCCACATTTATAAGTAGAAAACCTCAGATGAGACTTGATCCTGAAACATAAAGCATCTACTGTGGTTGAACTTCCTCTGTAGTAAAGATTGTCTTTCCCACTCCTATACAGAGTTGATAAAGTTGTTTTTAGTGTATCTGTTTATCCTCCAAGGGACTGGCTGGTGAATTACTGTTCCCCTAAAATAGTTTCTGTTAGTTTTCCACAAAATATTTAAAATAATTCAGACAACTTCTGCCTTTCTCATTACGCTACAGAAAGACTTCATGCAGCAGTTTTTACATCTGTATATTTATGTGCTGCAACCTAAGGTAGTATTTTTCTTTTTTCTTTGTTATTTTTTCCCCCTGTCCTGCTTGCAGCTATCTCAGCGATGTGGATCGTATCGCTACCCCAGGATATCTACCAACTCAGCAAGATGTGCTACGGGTTAGAGTCCCTACAACCGGGATCATAGAGTACCCCTTTGACCTAGAGAATATTATCTTCAGGTACTGGAGGTGTCTTCGTGTTACAGCTGAACTGAGGCAGCAGGGAGATGGTTTCAGGAAGGATGAGTTTAGTGTGTCCAGATGGTTTGAGTGGATGTGTGATGGGTGCCCCTCTAATTGGGGTGGTCTAATGTTTTGGCTGTCAGAAAACTGAACCTTTTGAGTCACTTCAAACCCAGGAACCATCTTGGTGTCCTTCCTGGGAAGGATTGCACTGCTGCCATCTCAGGCTGAAACTGTGGCTTATGAGGCAGCTGAGGGATGTGTTGAGTGCTGAAGCCACCAAGGGGTGACCCTTTTTATGCAGAAATACTTCCCTGTACCCAGCACCTGCCTTGAGAGCTGGTTTCCTGTGCCTACCCTGTGCTCTCAGGGGTAGGCACATAAAACCTTTGTGGCTTAAGCCAGCAGCTGAGCCTGGCATAACCAGGCTGAATATACAGGAATATTCCTGTGTTTCTCCCTGGTGCTTGGGTGCTCTCTGCCCTTGCCCACCACAGTGTGGCATTGCCAGAGAGGAATAAGGGAACCTGCATCCTCCTTCTTAAAACTATATGGTTATAGAAATGCAGAAATCTCCTCTTCCTGTTCTGTTTTGCTGACCTAGGGAATAGGTGTAGGATTTTATCAAAGGTGAACCACGTGTGTGGCACTTCAGGTGAATGCCAGAATAACTTTAGTGTGCTGTACAGGTGGGACTTGAAACTGAGAGGCTGAAGTGTGTGACTGTTAAACAGCACATTCCAACAAAAGCATAACAACTAAAGAAAGATTTGGGTGGGGAAGAAGCTTTGAGGCAAGCAGGTGCTTTAATTAAAAACAAAAATAGTTTGCTCATGTGACAGAGCATAGTTTTGAGGATTTGTCTTTTCAGACTCAGGACTGCTGCTGGGCAAACCTGAGCAGAATGCAACAAAAATGGTAAAGGGTGAATTTGGCATCACTCACCTGTGGCCATTCTTTCAGTTTGGTGTATTTCTGGACCAGGGTATTTTATAAACTTGCTGGTTTTGTTAACAGGCAGATACTGTCACATCCCTGTGCCAGGTTAATTGGAAGGGTAAAGAACCAAATTAATTCTCATTGTTTGCTGGTCCTTTGCATTCAGAGAACTGCAGCTACCTCTGTGATACTCTATGTACTTCTCTTCCTTAGAATGGTGGATGTTGGAGGTCAAAGATCAGAACGAAGGAAGTGGATCCATTGCTTTGAAAATGTGACTTCCATCATGTTTTTAGTAGCACTTAGTGAATATGACCAAGTTCTGGTGGAATCGGATAATGAGGTGAGCCAAAGAATGGGAACTCTGCAGAAGGGAGGAAGGAAGGAAAAGAGGGGGGAATGTTTTTGTAATTTCTTGAAGGCTGGTACCCAGGTGCTTGGTGCCAAGTTGGATTAGCTACTATTATTGGTTTTGGCCTTCAGTTCTTGTTGCGAAGGGAACATGAGCCTCAACAGGTCATGATGTCCCTGAGGATGGAAAAGGCAGAGGGCATTCAAATCATCCGGGCTTGTCAAGTGAAAAATGAAATTATCTGAAGTTGCAGAGTCCCTTGCGCCATGGAAGGCCCTGTGCAAGTGCTCCCAAATCACCCCTTCCCCTTCTGCACTGGGTTTCTTCAGGCTTTGCTGTCTGTGAGGAGGTGACTGCACTCTTTGAAGGTGCAGATCTGAAATTTGGCACTTGCTAATAGATTAAAAACATGCTATTAGGTAACAGTAGTTGCTCTTTTTTTAGTGGACATAATATGCTCACAAAGTATCATTGGACAGTCCTCTCATACAACTCTTAAAGCATAAAATGACTTTTAAGTCTTTTGATGTGAAAGGCTTGGCAAATAAATGAAGGTTGAGTCCTTCAGATTTTGCATTTCCTTTCCATTTACTGATCCAGCTTGAACCAGAATCTACCTGGGGCCAAAGTACTTTGTGTATAATGTTTGAGATGCTGAATTACAACAGATCTGAGTGCATGTGCAGGCAGCAGAAAGGCATTTTAGTGCTCCTCTGTGAAAACAGGGCTTTCTTTTTCTGCTTTCAGAACCGGATGGAAGAGAGTAAAGCTCTCTTTCGAACCATTATAACTTATCCATGGTTCCAAAACTCTTCTGTTATCCTCTTTCTCAACAAGAAAGATTTGTTGGAAGACAAGATCCTGTATTCCCATCTTGTTGACTATTTTCCAGAGTTTGATGGTGAGTGGCTTTTAAGAGGGAACACTTGATGGGGTGGAGGTGATTTGGTTATAACTTACTTGTTTTTCAAAGAACACTCAGGTCTAGAAACGAAGAAAACTAATTGGAGAAAGAATGCTTACAGCAATAAGAAAACATGACAAAAATATCTTAGTCATGCATAGACAACTGGAATCTGATAGGATTATCAAATAATGAGCCTCTCCTAGATGAAGAATTGCCCCCTCCAATATGCACTGCAAAGTATTAAACAATGGAAGTCTAACTTGTACATATAACCAGTTTCATAAACATGGCACTTTACTGGAATTCTGGACCTTTTAACCCTCTAGTCAAGAGGTCTTGACTTGAGTCTTTGTTTTGAAAAACTGACTGGTCAAATACCCAAGTTGTTCAAATGATGGTGCTAAAAAATCTTCCTGCGGCTTGAAATTCTTATTAGCATGCCATCTGCTGTTGTGGGAAAATAATATCTATGTGCAACAGAATTTCCCATCTGAAACAAAACTCCTTAGCCAAAATATTATTTCAGGCTCTTCAGCTGAGTGCATTTAAAGCTGGCTGGTAACACACCTGTACAGGGCTGACCTTAAAATCAGAGTAAGGGAAAATGAGATCAGGCAAAAGGCTTCTTGCCATGCTCTCGTGTATTAATTCTGTAATTATTTGCTTAAAAAAATATGAGGTAAAGGAAGAATTACCATTTTGCAAACAGCTTTCACCTTTTAGAGAACCGATGAAATTGCTCTTGGTTAGTTGTCCTCCCACATCTGGAGTTCCTGCTTGGAGCTCTAGTGAGAACAGCAAGTTTTTCCAACAGGCTGGGTATGGCTGAAGAGCTGCTGCCCAAACAGGGCCTACTTCAAATGGAGCTTAACAGCTGGAGACAGATCCCAGCTTCAGGGGGTGTCGTGTACTTTCATTTTTTCCTACAAGTAGCTCCTTCAGGGAGGCTGCATGGCCTGTAAGTGGGAGGTTGCCCATCACATTTCCTCTCAAGAGGTGGTATTTGCCATGCAACAGCAGCAGTCCTGTGAAAGAAATTGCAGTAGGTGACTATTTTCTGGGGACCTGTCAGCAGTGTGAATTAAAAACTGGCCAAAGTCCCCATTTTTAGCTCGTGTGAGGTCCCCAGCTGGAGCAGACTGACTGTACTTTTGACTGGCAATAACCCTTGTTTCCAAAACACACGCCTGTGTCTTTCAGCCTGTGAGATCCACCAGTATATTACAGAGAAATTTACACCCCATTTCCATGGGAGAGCATTTAGTGGTGTCTGTCCAGCATCTGCCACTGTTACCCCGTGGATGCTCCCGCCCAGGGCTGTTCCAAGGCCTGATTTCCAAAGCAGGGTCTGAACTGACCCATCAGTGTCTGCAAAGGGCCCTTGTGGTGATTTGGTTGGACAGCTGAAAAGACACTTCAGCTCTTGGAACTTTTATCCCATAAATGATCTTAATTTCTTCGTTAAAGCTCTGTGACCCATAGGAAAAAGTGCTGATGGATCTGGGGGATGCACGGGAGTGAATCCATTCACTGGTGTCTCTGTTTGCTGCAGGCCCACAGAGGGATGCACAGGCAGCCCGCGAGTTCATCCTCAAGATGTTTGTGGATTTAAATCCCGACAGTGATAAAATCATCTATTCCCATTTCACATGTGCCACAGACACAGAAAACATCCGTTTCGTCTTTGCAGCTGTCAAGGACACCATCCTACAGCTCAACCTGAAGGAGTACAATCTGGTTTGACCTGCTCTGCTCTTGCCCCTTGAGAGGCTTCTTTGTGAAGAAAAGACAAAAAATTGAAATTTTAAATATGACAGGAAAAAAAAAAGTTTTAATTTTTGATGATGTAATGATTGCAAATTGTCTGATCTGTGGAGTGGCAAGTGCTCGGTGTTATCCTGGAGTCTCATGTCTCTGTCCACAGAGTAGTTGATTTCATATTTTTAACAAATTGCTTTTATGTCACAGTTAACGGGGATATGCCTCATTTCTTCAGCACCTTGCTTACTTCTTAATTTTTGCCAAGCAGCTAAGGCAGCCTCATCTTGATCTTTTCTTTGTTGCTAAGCCACTTTTTTTTTTTCCCCCCTTTCATTCCCGTGGTATATGTAGAAAAAAACAAAAATCCCCAACACTTTCCAGCTGAGATTGTGAATTCACTGGACTGTGGGAGTGCAGAATGCTACTGGTCCCTTTGCCTTGTGCTATAGGGTGCCTCTGGTGTAATTTGCTAATCCTGCTTCCTTCCCCTCCTTCTTTCCCTTCCCTTCCCCAGGACACGCTCCATGGTTCACTGTGATGAAATGTTGGGGAGGAGCAATTGCTCTCCAACTATTGTGCAAAAAAAAGAAAAAGAAAAAGGCAAAACAAACAAACAAACAAACATAAAAAAAGCCATCACTTTTCCATTCTTTATATGTTCTGAGTAATTTTTTGTTATCAATTATAAAAGGTATGGAGACTGTGATTTTTTTTTTTAAATTATTGATGTTCTATACATAGTTTGCTATGTGTTGCTGTATTTTGTTCATGGACTACAAATGATGGAAGCTCTTGGAGCAATAGCTGCTGAGCCTGGGGAAGTGCCTGACTGTAATTGTTCTTTTTTATTTTATTTTATTTCAGTTTTATTTCTTATCTTTTTTTTTGTTTTTTTTCCACACACATAAACACATCCCACCCACACCACAAGCGCGTGGCCGTGTGTGCACAAGGCTCAGTCTGCAGAGAGGAACTGTTTTGTTGGGTAGAGTTTTTGACATCAGTGAGCAACTTCTCTATGCAGCAGTTACCAAAAGCACACTGAGTGATTGTGGCATTCCAACATCAGACTTTGCCTGGATTGAAAACCTTAGCCTGTGCCATCCTCTAGGTCTTTTCTTGCTGCCTACTAGCACTCAAGCCTTGCTTTATTGCATTTTGTGCCAGTGTGTGAATGACTTTGTAAGAATTCCTCAGCCTTGTCCAGCTTGCAGAGTGTCAGAGAGGACCAGAGCTGGAGGGTGACAGGTTCTGGTAGGATTCTTACTTGGGGAGATTGAGGATAGCTCTTGGAGGGAGCAGCAGTTCTGTCTCTCCTGTTTCTGCATTCCCCTGAGGCACACGCTGCTGTGTCCCTCTCTGGAGGAGTGTGGGATCCTCTTTGGAAGACTTGCACACATCCTTGCTCCAGGGTGCCTGTGATGGTTGTGTTAGCAGTGGCTGCTGCAGAATCCAGTCCTGCCCTGGCTGCACTTGGTGCAGCAGGAGAGGAGAGAGGCAGCAGCACTTGCTGGAAGGCAGAGTGGATGTAGTTCTGGATTCTGAATGCCACCTGAATCTCCACTGAACAGGAGGACATGAAGCCTTTGCACATAGGAGAGCTTTATTTTCCAGAGCTGAGGCAAGTCAAGGTGCTGAAGGGCTGCTGCCAGCCTGGGAGAAAGAAGTGCTTTGGCACGGCAGGGAGAGAGAGAGTGGGAAGCAGGAGGTGTGACCCACGTCTGGACGTGTGTCAGTCAGCCATCACTGATGATTCTGTTTCAATTCCAACAAAGTAGCATTGGGTCCAAATCCTCTGGATCAACCAGATTGCCCCCTTGAAGGCTGCCAGTAGAAAAAAGACTAAACGAGCTGCACCGTTGAAGGGGGCTGTTGATATTTTGTCTCTTTTGTAGACAGAGCACTACATCAGTGTTTTGCACAACATTGTAAGAGTAAATCTAACTGTCTGAGATGCTTAAGATGCTTTGATCTAGAACACTAAAATATGAAGGGACATAATTTTGAATAATTCTGTTGATAGGTCCCTCATTTTCCAGAGTAGCCGAGCGAAGCCTCTGTGTGCTCAGAGCACTACAGAGCAAAGCAAGCTCTGCTCCAAGTGATTACAGAGCTCAAGTTGGAACAGTAGCCATGGGACCAACAGTTAAAGAGCCAGTCTGAGTGGCGATGCTGAGGGAAAGGTAGCATCTCTTTAGACTAGCCATGCTCTGGACTGCATTTAACCCTTGGGAGGAATGAGAGGGATTCCCATGTGTCAGACAGCTTTGCATCAATTTTACTGCTTTTTTTTTTTTTTCATCTTTATGCCAAAATGATCCAGTTTGTAGAAATTGTCTTATAAAGAGGAATTTATAATCATGTATTCTAAGTGCTGTTCCTCTGAAGCAGACGGCAGCACCAGCCTCTTCCGCTTCTGTGATCCTTTTGTAAATGGTTCACACTACAACTGTTGCCAGCAATGAGCCTGGCACTGAGATACACAGGTTCTTGGAAAATAACTTCCCAGAAGTTTCTCTTTTCCAAGGTGAATGATGGTGGTACTTCCACTTGAATCAGAAACTTTTTTCGTCTTGTTTTGTTCCTTCCCCTTCCTTTAAGAGCTGCTGCCCTGGCACAGGAGGAGGGATCTTGGCATCTGTCTCTTGCAGAGTGACTCTGCATTGTGGCAGGCAACTGTGGGAGGCTGTGGGCACAAGGATTTAGGGAATGTGCTGTACCTTGTGGGGCACCTGCTCGGGGTAGCTGTTGGCCTGAAAATGGCTCGGGGCGGGGAGGGAAGAGCCGAGTGTTGCTCAGTGGCTCTCGTTGAGTTCCTGAAACCTCCTGGACTGGGGTAGGAATGGGTCAGACCTGTACACGTCACCTGGAGTTGTCTGTGACTGTATCATGTGTGAGAAGATACCAGTGTTAGCACGTGCTTTCCTTAGTAAGCAGCTGCTTGTGTGCCTCCAGCTTGGCCAGTGAAGTGTTCCTGCAGAACTGGCTCCTGTCTCTGTTGGCTGGCAAATGCCTGCCCTAGCAAAAGTGCCAAACCTTAAAACCAAATTTGCCTGTATCAACCTTTCTGAAAGTGAGGCCTGACAGAATTCTCTGCAGGCTGAGAGTGACTTTCAGAAGAGAGGTAAAATTGGGTTGTCGTAGGGAATCTAGAGTCTGAGGAGTTGCTAACCTCTGCTCCTTGTGCACTTTTAATCTTTGTTCTGTTGAAGAAACCAACATACTTTGAACTAGTTTGAAACTTGAAGTCAGTGAGCAGAGGACCATCCCTTTTCCTTGCACCATTCCATGTGGATTGGCTACCTGGTGAGCAAAAGCCCCTTCCAGCTGCAGCGTGTCAGCTCCTGCCCTTCCTGCCTCCCTCCTTCTCCTCGAGTTGGATTCTTTGGTCTCTTGTTGTTGCTTCCTAGCAATGTTGGCCTTGCGTTCAACTATGGTTTTTCTTCATGTGTTTTATTGGTTAAAAAAAAAAAAAAAGACAAAAAATAATTAAAAAGGAAAAAAAAGAAAAAAAAAAAGTACTTCCGGAGTGTGCTGACCATTGTATTGTCCTGTACAGAGCCCAGGTCGTTAGAGTCCAGCAGAGATAAAGTGTGTTATGCAGCACCCAGTTTTTTAAGAGTATGGTTTGTGCCAATGCCCCTTCTTTAGTAGTGCCAGAGACTCTTTACAAGTGCCAATGTGGTGGAAATTATTTGGTTATACTTGTATATTATAGGATCCTGATTTAAGACAATTTAAACATTATCCTATTTAAAAAGAATACTATATAAAATGCTGTTTTTAAACCTTGTCATTTGCAATGCATGTATTGTTGTGCGTGTTGGGGGGCGGGGAGGGAAGAGGGTAGGGTAAAGGAGTTTCTGAATAAGATGCCCAGTGTCAGGATCTATTCAGACTCCAAACTGTCTCATTCCAGTCCAGGAGTGTGATTGTTTCTTGGAATGATCCCACTCTGACTGCTGGGCAACACGCTTATTACAGAAATATCTGATGGAAATTGATTTTCATATCTTTCTCCTGAAATAAACTCTCTGTTTGAAATTGGAATAAATTTTGTTCCTAAAAGCCGTGGTGGTTGTGTGTGTGTTTCTTCTCTTCTGTCTTCCCCTCTCCTCCTCCTCCCTGGTACCCTGTGGGACCTGCAGCTCTGCCTCCTGTCAGAAAATCAGGATTCTGAGGCATGGAAACAAAGCATGTTTTGGTGAATAAAAGGTTTAACCCACCATAATTATATATAATGCACTGTACCAATAATTCCGAGGTGTGAGCAGTATCTGACTGGGGGTTTAAGGTGCAGGGATGCAATGGTGGCATCTTGATTTGAAGTTTTCCAGGGTTTTGGAGTAGGATTGTTAAAGGAAGTTGTTGCTGTTTGCTGCTGCCTCTTGCTGTGGTGTCAGCCCATTGCAGGCACAATTCCAAGCAGGATATCTGTTGCCAATAGCAGGAATGTTGGTGGGACCAGAACTGCTTCCAGTCTTGTCTGTTAGAAATGTGGACTGAAATATGAAACGGCTTTAAAATCGTCCCTTAAGGAGTCCAGGGCTGCTGGATGACTGTGAAAACTTCCACAAAGCCATTTCCTGAGATGGAGTTTATAGAGCTTAATTCCTTTTCTCTGGGCTCATTCTCCAGGAATGTTGCATTAAATCAGCTGGGAGTGGGTAGAGATGGCCAATTTCCTCTATGCAAAGGCTTCCTGTGTTTTCAGGAAGCTGCAGCTGAGGATGTTCTGCTCCCTTCAAGGTCACTTAGCACAGGTGAAGCTGCAGCTCCCGGGCAGCCCAAAACATTTTGTTGGCTCCAACCAGCCAGGGTACAGTGGTCTGGTGGCCAGAGCACTGGAAAGGACTTAAATTGTCACTTTTCTAGTTCTGGGTGAGTTTTTGTTGCTTTTCTCCGTGGCTCTGTCCCCTCACCAGCTGAGGAGCAGTGTCAGTGCTCCCTGTCCATGTCCTCGGCTCCGTGGGAGTCACGAGTTGTGCTGCTCTTTGCAAAGAGCCAAATCCACTGTGTTTAAATAAAGCAAAGCAGCAAGTTGAGGCTCTTCAAGGAAAAAGATGAAGCCTTTAACACCCAGTATTTCCAGCTGGCTGTGAGGGCCTCGTGTTTTGGCCTTTGGCAGCCTCCAGGTGTGTGCGGGGCTGTCCCTGGAGCGTGGCAGCAGAGGAGCAGGAGCAGGAGCAGCCCAGGGGAGGAGGCAGCTGTTGGCAGCAGCTGAGGGAACAGCCCATGCAGCAGGCTCACACTTGCTGCTTTCCCAAGGACCACTCCGGCCCAGGCTGGATAAAGTGTTCCCAGCAGCACAGAGAGCTCCTCCTCACCTCCAGCCCCGCAGCTGGGGCCAGAGACCCTCGGCCCCTCCGATCCTCCCGTGCCCCTCCTGCAGGGAAAGGTCTTGGGAACACGGGAGGCCGTGTCATGAGGCCACCTGCCACTGCCTGGATAATTCCTTTGGCCTGCAGCCTGCTCCAGAGGGAGGGACTCGGCAAAAGAGGGCAGCCAGAGCTGGGCTGTGGGCCAGGGGAGTGTCCTGATAAGGTGAGCTGGCCCAGGGACTGGGGTTGTGGCAGCGCTGCAAATCACTTTAAACCCGGCTGCTGGACATCCCTGCCAACACCAAAGCAGGTCCTTGGGGTTGTGCACATGGGTAAACCAGACATGAAGGAAATCAATTTTCATATTTTTCATATTAAAAAAATCAATTGTGCAAGAAAAGGGCAAAGAAGGGAGAGTA
>VYZR01129938.1:0-2500 GCA_013400675.1 Oxylabes madagascariensis
TTAAAAAAAAAAATAAAACAAAATGCATCTCTGCTTTGTCTGTGGAGCCTGCCTCTAAATGGAGGACACATGGAAGCTCACATTTCCCTGCACCTTGGGGCAGAGGTGGAAGTAGGACTTTGTCAGTTATGAAAGAAGTCAGCTTTTAATTAGGAGTGTGCTGTATGTTGGCAGAAGCCAGTGACTATCTGAAATAAATAAGAATCTGCTGCTAATGAGAAACGGTGGGGTCTCAGATGGCTCTGGGGACTGGCAATGTAGGTCACTGGTTTGCAGCCATCACCATCTGACGCTGTCCTGACCTGCGTGGAAGGAGACCACTGGGGGCCAGCTCTGTTCCCAGCAGGGCCACAGCAGAGCTCAGGACAGGCCTGGCAGAAACTGAGCTTTGCCAGTACTCTGGAGGCAGGACTGGCTGCCCATCCCAGGCACAGCTCCTGCAGCTCGGGCTCGGCGCGCGCTGGGGACAGGGGGAGGACACTGCCGGGTTTGCTGACACGAGGAGGGGGCAGCTGCCAGGGTTGTCACTGAGGACCATATCATCAGTGCCAAATTAGCTGAGAAAAACACACTGATAAAAGAATTCAGCTCTTAGCGAAATCAATCACTGTGGCCAAGGGTGAGCATGACACTTGGGTACCAGTAAATTGCTATTTTGAAACTTATGGGCTGGAAAGATGTTGATTTGTTCTTCAGTTTAGGGAATAAATATAATCTCCATCCTATTTTCAAATTCATGGGGAAAAGATCCATTCCCAGTTTTAGATGACAGAAGCCCCACCTCTGGTTCAGAAGTCCTTGAGCTGCAGGAAGTGTGTGGAGACAGGGATGAGTGTGTGTAGTCAGGGGTGTGCTGCTGGTGTCTCTGCAGGAGACAGGGAATTGAGCTGGTTGCCTTCTTGTGTCACCGATTTGTCTGACTCATCTGAGCTACTTTTTAAGTAGACAGTCACATTTATGTACCCTTTTCTTAGCAATGTAAAAATATATTCTTTGCATCTAGTTCTTTATGTTCCATCATTTATCCTATTTTTTCAATTTAAGGAATTAATCTGTGTAGTTGAATGCATGCTTTGTGCTTTCAGTTGTAATAGCTGTTGTGTGATGGAAGCGTGTCTTTTCCTGGAGGGGAAACACAACAGCTTGAGCAACCCTCAGTTTGTGGAGTCAGCTGTGGTAAAGGCTTGAGCCAGGTGTTGGGGGCCAGAGCAAGAGTCCAGCTGGCACTAACCAGGGTAACTGAAAGATCAGGCATGGTCCTCTTTCTCCTTGCTGGTTGTCCATGGTCAAAAAGCTGCATCTCATCACCAGAAACTGAATAGGCTGAGAGAACAGCAGATGCCCCTTCCCAATTGCAGACTGCAAATAAATAAATGCAATTATCTCCTGGTTTCTACTGCAAAAGGGACCCAGGACTCCTCATGTCATTCGAGACCTTTCTGGACCTGTTTTGCCTGCAGAAGCCTCCAGTATCAACTGACAGTTCTATAGTGGTGTGGAATCTCCCACATTATTCTCACCATCCTTGTTTCCTATTGCCTTGGCTCATGATCCCACTCTCCGTTCCTCTCCACTCATCTCTGGGCTGTGCTTCCAAAGCTGTTTACAATTTTTTAGATATTCTATTTTAACCAGCAGGAACTTCTTGGAATGCTGAATGGCTCCTCAGAGAGCTGATCCATTCTGCAGAGTGCTGACAGGTCTTTTGTTGCTCCTTGCCATGCAGTAACCAAGCTTTGCCATCATCATGGCCTCTGGAAGCCAAGGCTCCAACATCCCTGCCTCCAACATCCCAGGTCCTTTCAAAGCTCATCCATTCTGGCTGAACACTTGGTTCTCATGTATTATTGGTATCAAATGGAGAGGCTCTCACTTTATCACGGTATCTGTTTCAGTGCTAGGATTCCTCAGAAACCGAGGAATCCCCCTTGCCTTCTGCACGGAGGTGACTTTGGTCTCAGGTGACTGTGCTGTGGTGCTTTCAGCATTTCAAGGACTGAGAATTTAATGTCTTATTTCCTTGTGCAAACACAGCCGGTGCTGTTGCCAGGACAGTGACTCTCCTGCCCACAGAGCTCCCTCTGTCCAGCCCTTTCATCATCGGGCAGCACTTCTGATCTCGCCGGAGATGTGTTCCACTGGTTTCAGAGACTAAACATTGCATTTGCTGCTCAATATTGGTTATCCTTCAGTGGTTCACGGAGACAAGTAAAACTGCTATTTATAGATTTACTTTCTGTCTCTCTGGTTCAGTGCAGCGAGTCCTGACACACTGTCCCAGTAATCTGATCAGCCGTGCTGCTTTTAAATGCAGGGCTGGGCCTTGGCCCCTCTGTCGGGAGGTGACAGCTGTCAGATACAGATAGTAGGCTACAGATCCTGGCTGCTAAAACCCCCTCATTCATTCCTGTTACAGATCATTGCCCACAGCTTGAAACCATGCTTTACAGTCCGCCGATTAGCTGGCAAGAGATCTACATACTGTATTAGCAAGGTCAGC
>VYZR01129938.1:7500-10604 GCA_013400675.1 Oxylabes madagascariensis
TTGTGAGCAAGGTGAGTTTTTGTCCTAGTGTCTCTCCTGACCTGCTTTTTGTAGGTTGGAACGGTGAATTTTGAACCTGTTTCACCTGGAAGAAAGTTCCTGTTTTTTTCCTACCTATGAAGGCCATTAATGGAAAAGCGACAACCAATAATGAGAGTTTCAATGAAGTATTTGCCACAGCAGAATTGTAGAGAGGAGCCAAAGCTGCTTGCCAGCACAGCAGCATTCTGGGCATTTTCCTGCAAGTGTGGCCACTCAGTTCTTGAGTATCTCAGTACAAACTCAGGAGCTGCAGCTTCATCCCCTTATTCTTGGCACTCATTTATACAGCTCAATGTTCCCTGTTCATGACACATTCCAATAAACCACAGTATTTAATTTTTAAAAGCACTGCTTTTCAAAAATGGAAGCATTAAAGGGTTGGAAGCATTAAAAGGGTTTAGGAATGCTAGGAGATGAAATAATGGAGTTTTTAGTCTTGTCATTCCATGCAAAGAAGAGTAGTGGTCCCTCTACATCACCAACAAATGCAGGAGCGATATGGTTTCATAGTTTATGGGATGGGTTTCCATCAGAATTTCATGATTTTTTCAGCTGAGTGACTCAGGGGTAAACAATGTTTCTCCTTTTTTCTGTCCCAGAACTGAGCCTGAACTGAATCATGGAAAATGTTACAGAAATGATAGTTATGAATTGATGAGTAGTTAAACAGTAATGCACTTACAATTGCTCTGCTGTAACTCTTCAGGTATTCTTTCTTCACTCTTCTGAGTGAGATCAGCCATCAGCTTTCTTTTTAGGGAGTATATGATGAGATGCCTAGAAGCCAAGCAAACCAATCTGGTCCATTCTGCCAAGAATCTTTCAGTGCCCCATAATCTGTGATCCTGAGCCCAGGAACAGTGGGATCAGGAAATATATTTGAACTCCTCATGCCTGACTGAGCCCAACTTAGGAATTAGATGTCAATTGTAATTTTCCTTTGTTCGTGTGATTTGGGAATTAATAGCATCAAGAAAACCAGAAAAGAACTTAATAAATACACCCATATCTCTGCTACTCTTGATAAAGTTTGAGTCATAACTGGACCTCTGATAAAGTATTAAAATAACAGAAGCTGGAACTAAAAAACATGGGTTTTTCCTCCCTGGGACCTTCTCCTGAGATGCTACACTTAGGATTCACATTTAGATAACTTGCTAGCCCTGAGAACATTTACTGCTGCAGTGGTGATTATCAGGAGATTCAGGTGCTTGAAAAATAGGGTGGAGATCTTGTGGACAATTCAACAATTATTTTTAAAGCTTTGCTAATGCAACTGAGGGACCAAGCTGCCTTCTTGGCATCTGCTGTTGAGTGGACTTTACATCAGATATACAAGAGATGGGGCCAGGGAGAGTTTCAAATTCAACAGCCCAGGTATCAATTAAAGTTGGGTTATTTTCATATGTCACCGGTTTGACCCTTTAAACAGAGCAGCTATAGTGGAATCAGGATGTCTCTCTGACCCTATACTATGCAAATGCACCGAGGCCAGAAGGACCAGAAAACCTACTGAATTTTAATGGCAGAAGTGTGTGATGCCTGTAACTCATTGACATTCTGAGTGGGTTTTTTCACTAATCCTCACACTCAGTAGGCACAACTTTCTTGATCTTGGTGCTTCCACGGGGTGTGCAGGTCAAAAAGGCATCTGAGATTGGTCAGAAGCAAGCCAAGCTCTACAGCATGGAGGAATATATTTAGGCACAATTAGAAATGGGTCTGAGCATGAAATTCAGGTAAGAACCCAAACTCTGCTGAAGTTGGAGTGATAGGTGAGCCATGCGTTTGGGTCAGTCCCACAGAGATACTGACCAGTCAGCTCATCCACAGCCAGAATTTCCCAAAGTCCCTTCCTGGGTTTACATTTGGAGGAATACTTTTGAAATTATCTGTTATCAGGAAGAACTTGGTGAAGTTTCAGTGCAGAGTTATCTGTGTGGTTCTTCTGCTTGGACCTCTCTCCACAAATGACATGAAGAAGCAGCTCTGACATGAAGAATAACAAAAGAGAGGCCTAAGAAGAATAACAAATTATTTTCTGCAATGATTTTTTCCAGCTATTTTGTGTTCCCCTTGAAACAGATAGAGTTGGTAACCTCCTGGCTCCATGTGGAGGTGGAATGATGATCGGTGGTGCCCAGGTCCTCCTGGGCAGGGCACATCCAGTCCAACACAGTGACAGGCTGCTCTTCCCTGTTGATTGAGAAGAGCTGCTCTATTTCAGGGGCTAATGCTGCATCTGGTGGCTGTGGAATGAATTCCACTTGCTGTGGTGTGGGATGCAGGCAGTAGTGGGTTTATGCTGTGGGTTTGTGCTGTGCCGTGTGCACAACAGTGGGTTTATTCTGTGATGGATTGAAGGGCAGGGTTCAGGGTTGGAGTATCACAGAGTGAGGAAAGGGGTTTTACTGCAGAGATGGTTTTCATTCACTTGGCAGTTCGGTTTGGTGGGGTTTTTTTCCCTTAGTTGGTCCTGGCTGGTTTTGCCTTTTTTGCTCTTTTATTCCCAACAGCTTTAAAAATCTTAAATGTTTATGAATTTGGGCCACATAGTATTTAAATTCCCAAACAGAGGCCCATTCTTCTCTGTAACAACCTCGTGACTTTCTAAGGTTGTCAAACGTGTTACTCTTTTTTTTTAAAGGGAGTTTTGTATATAGAACCTCAATTATTTCCTCATAAAGTGATTTTAAAATTATTCCCCAGTGAGTTTTAGGAAAGTGTGTCTAGACTTTTTTCTTTTTCTGCTTTATCCCAGTCTCCCCTTCCAGCCTGCCCCTATCATTTTGTAGGTTATGGATAGCCGAGGATTTGTTGTACTGCAATTTAATGCTGAGTGTGTGCTGTGACCTTGGGAGGGGGGGCAGTCTGTTGGCAGTATCATTACAAATAAAGTACTAACAGATTTCAGATGTTTATAGATTCCAAACTGGATGCTGACGCCTGCAGTCGTTTATAAACTCACCTCCACAGATTTTCACATTTGACACCGAGGTGGTGGTGCGGCCCCTGCTCACATGCCAGCTGATTGCCTTCCTGAGCCCCTCCAGAGCCAGGTG
>VYZR01130101.1:0-10849 GCA_013400675.1 Oxylabes madagascariensis
TTTCTTTCTTTCTTTTCTTTCATACACACATCCCCAAAAGTCATCCAAGCAGAAGCAATGACATCAAGCAAAAGCTCTCAGCAGTCATCATTGCTGTTCTGGAATGTGAAATTGTGAAATACCCACAGCTATACACTGGAAATATTACCATAGCATTTATGGACAGACCCTGCCAAGAGAGCTGGGCCAGATTTTGGCTGGGTTAGTCTCTAATCTCACTGAAGCCAGTGAGAAAAAGTCAAATTAAACCAGTGAGCACCTCAGCTGTAACTTGGTTGCTGTTTCCTGCATACTAACAATGGTACTAAGTCAGTAACTATCTCTTAATTAGAAAACTAAGAAAAAATTTCAGATCCATCTCAGACAGGCAAAATGAATCCTCAGAATAAAATGAAGTAAGGTTTGTTTCATCTGCCTAAACATCAACCTTCTCCTGGCACATACAGAGTGGGTTTCTTGGCTGCTGTTCTTGGAACAGAAAATAGGGTGGGTTAAAAATGGGGATGCATCTGTAAAGCTGTTAACCTGCAAAGCACAGCCTGATACGCAATAAGTACACATATTCTATTCTATTCTATTCTATTCTATTCTATTCTATTCTATTCTATTCTATTCTATTCTATTCTATTCTATTCTATTCTATTCTATTCTATTCTATTCCCCACCTTGGCAGTGCTCCTTGCCATGTGTGCGCTGAGTGGTGCAGCTCACATCTGTCATGCATGGCAGGTTTCCTCTCCTGCCTCCTCTCCTCAGGCCTGGAGCTGGTTTGTGGCTCGGTGCTTTGCATTGCTAATGATCAGCTCGCAGGATTTGGTGTCTGTGCAGGAGAGGAGCTCTCTGACACTGGGGGCTCTGGGCTGTTGGACACTGGGGTGGTCTTGCAGAGGGTCCCTTCTTCTCCCAGTGCTCTGAGACGAGCATGAAAAAGCTCACACCAACCAAACAGCCTGTCCCTGGCTCTTATGGGCTGCTCAGAACTTGCCAAAGCAAAGGGTGACTGGTGGTTTTAGAGCAGTATTTGGGCTAAGAAAGGTGGGGATGGTTATGGCTACAGAGTTCCTGCATCTGGGAATCTCAAGCAGCTTGGTGCAATTAAGATGAGATTCACCAGTGCAGAAAAAAAACCAGAGGTTAACTTCTTGTTTGCATGCCAGAAAAACTTCAGCTTGGTTTTTCTTGCCTGTTTTCATATTCTGCAGTAGCTCGCCTTGGAGAGGGCCTTGGGGGAGTGGTGGGGTGGCTCTGGGGCAGTGGGCACAGGGGCTGGGGTGATGCTCAGGGTGCACAGAACAGTGTTCCCCTCCATGTAGCCCTCACTCCACCAAATACTCATCTCCATGAATCCCCTGACTCCTCATTCCAACAGCAAAGGCTCTCCCCAGTTAGCTGGGAGTCAGGCAGGAGAGTCTTGGCTGTCTTGGGCTCCTGAACCCTTCAGGGGCTACATCTTGGCAAGAGAGGGTCGGAAGAAGCTGCTTGAGCTCCCTGAGATGCCCACACCGAGGTTTGGACCCCAGTTATTGCTCCTCAGTGCCTCTGCAGCAGGGAATCTCATCTGCACCAGCCAGGCTGCCTTCCTTGTGGTGGTCGATAAAATGGAGCCTGGCCAGACGTTCAGCTGGAGATGAAACTCCCTTCTCCTCTCTGCTCCTTGGAAAGTATTCTTTTTTTCTTTCTTTTTTTTTTTTTTCCCTTCACTTGAAGCACTTCCTGTAAACCAGAAGATATATGGCTGTTTCAAAGAGTTTTAGTACTTTTACCAGTAACTCCCCGGCGCTGCTCTGAAGGACCGAGGCACTGCGGGTGAAGGAGTGCTTGGCAATTTAGAAGATTTAATAGAAGTCGATTTTACACTTACACACATTAACATTCACACGGACTTGATAAGGAAAAAAAAGCACTGTCCAGTATTCTCGCAGCTACATGATGCTGTTTGCCAAAGTCTTTAGTTATAATTAGTCAGATTAAACCCCATCCATAGATAGCTTCAACTCCATCCAGAAAAGCTACCTCACTTTCTATTTTTACAAGCCCTGCTGACAATAAGTACTCTCACATCTGACAGGATATATTGTCTTTGCCCATTGCCTCTTATAACCTGACAGTGAAAAATGTACACTTCAGCATCCAGGGAGTCGTTTGTTACTTCTCCACTTCCTTCTAATTAATGAAAACATAAGGGAAGAAACAATAACTGGGTCTACTGTTCAGGCAGAAAATGATTATTGCTCGGATGAAATAAAAAAAAATATTTTTGGCACCTGATTGCCTCAGCAATGACATAATCAGCAGGGATTTTTACTGACTGTGCAATAAAGCTGCATATAACTATAAATGCAAAATGCTTAAAGGGTTTCCCCCCCTCCTTCCTTTGCATGGAGTTACACCTGCCATAAAGGCTATCTTAAAGATGATAAAAATGAGGTGCTTTATAGACAAATGGTCTTGTTACAGAGAAGTGAGAGATTGGACCCAAAAAGCAGTCTAGCCTGGCTTCACTCAGGGAGATGTGTGGTTTGGCATGCAGCACTTAGATTGCTGTATTTGGGCCAGGGAGCATATTTTTTGTAGTGGTACATGGGAAAATGATTGATACAGATGAAACCTGGAATTCAGCAGAGCACTTCCCAGGCTTTTACTCCAGCACCAGTCAATGGAGGGGCTGGGGGCCATGGGAGCTGGGGAATGCACACTCATTGACACAAAATGAGTTTCCCCAGTGGCTCTGGGGTTTCTGCTGTGGAAAGTGGGGGATTTCTCAGCCTTTTTTGGAATTTTGTTGCTTTTCATGAGCACTAAACCTGGCCAGGGTATTTCAGCTTGAGATCTACCTCTAAAACATCTCTGAGGTATCCAAACTTGTTTCAGAAATCAGATTTTTCCATTCATCATCCATTCCTTGAGACTTTTCACAGAAATGTCCGGAATATAATGACTGTCCTGACCTCCATAAATACGGGGCAGTATTTTCTCAGTTGATCAAAATTGCTGAAGTGCTGCTATTCCATTTCCCAGGAAGCAAGTTGCAGAGAGCTATTGGGATGAGAACAGATGTCTTCATTACCCACCAGAAGTAAATGGAAAACCAGTGCAACCAAGGGAAAAGAAAGAGAGCAGCAGTGATATGTTGATATTCTGGTTGTTGCTGAGTGGTGCTTTATTGCCTACTCTTGAAGGAGACTATGAACAGTGCAAGATGCTTTAGGACACCCAGGTGCTAAACCCAGGCCTCAAGTAACCTGTGACTGTGTTTCATCTTCACTGTAAATCCAATCTTTGGCTTGCACCAAAGTTTAAGCAATGTATCAAACCGGAAAAGTGTGATTATTGGCTAGAGACAATGGCCTGCAAGGATGGATGAATGGCTACCTATGAGTAACTCACCCAAAAGAGGTTGAAAGTCTTTTATCCTGTTAGGAAGAGGGTGGATACTCAAGTTAATAATTGTGATGCACAGCCAGAAATAATTAGAGACTGCAAGACTGGCAATCATAAATTACTTTTCTTTTAATAACATAACGAAGGCAGAGTTGCAGAGGTAATAGAAAAGTGCAGCTCAAGCAGAGAAGTTCAAATGAAAAAATCAAGGCCAAATCCATTTCTTTAATTCCTTTCTCTCACAAAGGACAATAAAATATTCACGGTTTCCAATTAACTAACTTTAACTATAGGTGATTTTTTCCACAGCTAACTTGTCCAAGGGAGAGGAAGCAATAAAATCTTAAAGGGGAGCTCCACTGCTTATTTAAATCTATTGAATATGGCACTGGAAGGATTTCCTCCACATCTGCACAGGGATGCTCTGACCAGGTGATGGTGGTTGTAGGCAGGAGTGCCTTTGGTCTAGCAAGCTGATTTAGGTTTGAAATTCCAGAAGAAATTCTGGATACTGGCCAGGGATGCTGATGGGAGCACCAAAAGCATTATTCTCCTGTGGGATTTCCTTGGGACACATCAAAGTGACAGTTCTGGTGTTGCTGGGGACACACTGCCAGCCTCCTGCCCAGTTGGCTCCCAGAGCTGCCGCGGGAGACATTCACAGGCTGAACACAGGTGGGAAAAGTGGCGTGGGCCAAACTATCCTGCAGTGAGGCCCTGACTGATTTAGTGCCCGTCTTTAGAAGTTGGATTTGAGAGAGATGCATCCTTAGAGAAGCAGCCTGGAGACTCGTGCTGTTTTAGTTCAGTATGCAAAGAGCAGCAGAGTTTGGAGTGCTGAAAGCAAGATCATTGGAATCTGCGGGGTTGATGTTATCCATTGCAGTGATTTTCTTTAATTACAGCAGAAGCGGAACATCCTTTTGTCTGTAGAGTATGACAGACTTATTAAAATATAATGTAAAGCTTGAAATGTAACAAAAGAAGGTGAAATGATTCCTAAATCACTGTGATTCCTTCAGAAAAGAGGAAAGGCTTTGCTTCTGTGCCCAGACCTATATTGCAGAGATAATATCAGTATTTGAATTACAGTAGTATCTTAAAGTCCTGAACTCGAGGCTCAGTTATCTTGGGTGGCATCAAGAAAAAAAAAATTATACAACCTTCCTCATGGATATAATTAAATACAGTTTAATATATTTTCCAATATGAATGTAAACATGTCTGAGCCAAAAATGGACTCCATTTGAAATTTACAAATAATGTAGGCTGGAGGTTCCTGTGTGACTTTTAAGTAGGAGTCTGCAATTTGTTCTACTTTAATTTGACCCATCCATCTTGATGGGTAGTCTCATTAATGCAGCACAGTTTTACATCAGAAATATCCCCTTTGAATGATATGAAGCCTAATGCATTCCTCCCACACTGGAATAAACATAATATGTGGTAAATATTACATCTAGTGATCCTTAACATAACTGATCGATCATCAATTTTCAAAAAGGGAAACCATCATTGGGTAGAAAACAGATCAGCAATTGAGCCAGGCAATTATCTCCCTCCTGAATGAGATGCTTCCTGCCAAACCAGAAAGAAATAGCTATTTGGCAGACCAGTAAATGTAACTAATACCTCCAGGACATGTTGGACAAAATTCCCTGTTAATAGCGCTCCAAGGACTGGAAAAGGCTCCAGGACCGAGGTACATGTCACATTACTGGCACGAAAATCACTTCATGGTGGTGCAGGGCCCTGCTCTGAGCAAGGAGCTGTCGCTGCTAGGGGTGGTACCTGTCGACTTCAAGAGTCCTGGGAGGACCAACAACGTTCTCCAGTCCTCCCTGCCTCCATCTGGCACCTTCCTGCATGGGGAACACGGTGTCAAGACACATTGCTCATGGTGGCACTGGGAAGAGAGGTGGGTGGCAGGAGCAGGCAGGAGTGGGTTTGCCATCAGGAGCTCATTCATTCCCACCTGGCCTCCTACAGCACCAGCACCATCCCATCCTGGATGGGACCGTGGTGAGGGGGAAGGGGGTTTCATCTGCCTGGGTTTCTTTTGTGGAAAAAAATGAACCCAGTCTTGCCTGAGTTGGCTGTGACTCTCCAGGTGCTGTTCTCACCAATAAAACAAGAATTAATACTCTGACGTGGGTGACAGGTTGACTCTCTCTGCAGGAATTTCAAATGTATGGCTGCATTCTCCTGCCCCTCGAGATGTGGCTGCTGGTTTGGCAACCTGCTGCTGCTTCCAGCTCCTGCTGGAGACCTCAGTCTCCAGCTAAAGCCAACATGAAAGAAGTCCTTCACCAAAATGAGATTATCAGCTCTTGCAATCCAGGTTGCTCTTTTATAAGATGTATGTCTGTTTACATCAAACCATATCAACGGGACACTACCAAGGGTTTTTGGGCCACGGGTTTGACCTACCTTAAAATAGCTCTTATTGAAAGTGGTAGTTCTTTAAAATCAAGTTGGTTTTGTTGGGGAGTTTTTTGAGTAAACTTGCTCTTGTAAATTTGATGCCTGCAATTAAAGAAATATTGGGGAGTGGGGGGGAAGTCTTGATTGAAATAGAAAGAAAAATGTTGGGTTATTTTGTTCGGGTGCAGGGCAATGCAGGCATTTCTCCTTTAGCAGCTCCTAAGCCTGGCTAGCTGGAGCAGCCTGTTGCAGGAGCTGCACTGTCATTGCTGCTGAGCCTGATACACACGCAGAGAGATTCTGGCATGAAGCTTGCTTTCATTAACATATTTTTTCTATGAATGGCACTGTTTGTCCTGCAGAGTGGAAAATCCCTCTGCCTGAAAAAATGGTCTCGAGGGACCACCTCTAAAAGGGAGGGAAGAAATTTATTCATCCAGGCTCACACGGTCTTGGTCCCTCTGCTGAGAATGACAACTAGCGTGACTCTGTGTGTCAGCAGAGGTCCTGGTGCAGGAACTGGGCTGAGAAATACGGGGTAATTTGAAGTTGACATTAAAACCTGTCACCATCTAAAACAGCAGGGAGGGAAAAAAAAAAAAAACCCAACAAAAAAAGCCCAAACCCCACACAACAATATTTGCTAAAAGGCAGGAGATAAAATCACTAGATGAAATTGCTGCTTCGGAATGACCTTCTAAAAATACCTGCGGTGATCCGTCTGGGTGGCTGGAGAGCTGCGAGCCGGAGAGGTGGCGACTCCGCTCTGAAGCCCGGTCCTCCCTGGAGGAAGGCAATTTGCACATCACAAAAACAGTGTCCCCAAATAAATTACGGCCATAATGAGCCACAAAGACACCAGACAAAAGGAGCCCTTTCCTTGTAAACAAAGTGGCAGGAGGGAAAGCTCCAGCTCCAGCCTCAGCCAAGAGTCTGGTCTTTATCTCTCATTAGCACAAAGGTTAACGAAGGAAATATTAGGCTGGGGCTGCAGTTTGGGCAGACCCAAGGCAGTTTCTCCCGGTGCAGCTTCCAGTGTGTGTCCCAGACATCTTCCCTACAAAACAGGCAGTGATTCAGCTGCTGCTCCACTTTTCCTGCATCCAGTGACACCTACTTGAGTTTCCCGGGGAGCTCGGCGCCGCAGGAACTTGTTTGCACTTCCCACTGCCTCCCAACAAGGGTGACATTCCTGATGGACTCATGGCAGGGCTGCACTTCCTATTCCTCGATTAAATCCCTCTTGATTTCACAGCCTCTTTGCTTTAGGAGCACAAATATGCAGCTGGGTGCGGATCACCCCACGGGCCACGTACGCTCTTAATTTCCAATGCATTAGCAGCACACTCCAAAACCTCCATTCCAAGACACAGACAATAAAAATGAATTAACTGAACAGTCATTAGGATATAATCTGGTAGCGTTAAGGTGAGCCACAACATAATTACCATTATTTCTAATGGAGTTACCATCCCATTACTGCGGAACAACACACCTCACCCCTGCCAGGGAATGGGCACACACCTCACTGCACACTCACCGTGGGACACGCTCAATTCCAGGACAAAAATCAAGGAGAGATCCTGGACTTGCTTGGAAAATCGTAGCCTTAAGTCAGATATGGACAAAACCCACAGATGCTTTCAGAGGCTGGACTTGGAAAATCTGGGTCTGTGCCACTGGCATCAAAATGAGCCATTTATTGACTGCAGTGAGTTTTGGATGATGACCCTCAGGCTTCTTGGCATGGATTCCTAAAGGAAGGTGGATTGGGCATTCACAATCTGGACATTTCACTAAATTTTGAATGTGAAAGCTGAATTTAATCACATTCATGGGAGGAATAGCAGACAGAAGGACTTTGACTTCTATCTATGCAGCAAAACGTGGCTGAGGAAGAGGCTCAGACTCCTGATGCCCCCAGAGGGAGAAGGTTGGGGCATCTGCTCTCTGCTTCAACCTCCAAGGAGACCTTTGGCCTTAGCATTGTCCTTCACAGGTCTGGGGTTTGTTTCTCTCAGGACTCCTGGTTTACAAAGTGGTCAGTGAACTTCTCAAAACATTCATTTTGCTTCATTTTGGGGTCTGTTGGCTGGTTCCAGAGGGATTCTCAGGAATAAGGAACTGGCAAAAACAGGAAATATGGAAAGTGACATAAATGTATTCTGCTAATGCTGTAAATTAGTCATCTCAAATATGTATTTAATACAATAAATTTGGAAGACAGCTTCTGTAGGTTAAGTGGCAAGTGGCAGCACTTTTAATGAGGATTAATATACATACAGGTCCTACAGATTTGTTAAATTTCAATAAATATTTATTATAATCCAGCAGTTCTTAGCTTACACTTGAATAAATTGGTTAATGTTAAATAAATAGAGAAGCATGACCGAAAGGAATGGATAAAATCTCATTGGTGCCACTGTAAGTTCATGGCTCATCAGGGCTATGTCCTAACTAAACCTGGTTTACTTACTAGGTTTCTTAGATCTTTCAGAAGAACTTTTAGTGATATTTAGTGATGAATTACTTTCTCCTTTCAGTGCAACACGGTGCACACTCTGCTGGGGTGCTGCTGTTTGTTCCCATCCTTCATGGATCAACTTGTTGGCTTCTTCTCCCATCATTATGTCTTTGCCCATGATAACCTTTGCCATGACACTGTCTCGACATTTCTTAGCCTTCCTGGACCCTTTACCTACCGCTGTCACACACAGGTTTGCGGTGAATATTTCCTCATTCCCATGTGACAGATAATAATGTTTTTCTTAATTGCTAATCACGTCTATTAGTGAGTTACTTGCAGGAGAACAGTTAATTCCAGATCGCTTAGAAATTCTGCAGCAGGGCTGAGGGTACGTGCTGTGCTTCCCAGGTGACTCCCAAACCTCGAGCCCTGTGAGCTGGTGAACCCTGCACCTCCCACACTGTGTCTAGGAGTTCTGTGGTTTCATTCCCAGCCCTGGAATGGGACAAAAGAGGAGAAGATGTTATTTATATGGATGAGGTTGACCCCCAGTCATAGCCACACATACAAGTCCTGTATAATGCATTTTGGGTGGGAAGCCTGTAGGAAAGGTGAACTTGCAGAGGGTTTGATCTGAGCACTGGGCACAAAGCTGCTGGCACAGGTCCCTCAGAGATGTTTCAGCTGCTCCTGGGCAAGCAGCAAAGCCTCACAATACCCCTGGCTGTGGTGGGTGGCTTGTTTTTAATGCCACAGTGCTGCTGGAGTTCCTTGGCTCAGGCACTGTGAGAAACTCAGAAATAGTCTCCTAGATTAGATAACAGTGGTGAGGTGACCCTCAGAGCCAGGCAGTCCCAAGAACTTCAGGAAATTGAAGTGAAGGCAGACGTAAGGGCTGAGTGAGAGCCTGAGGCATCTGCAGCACAGCCTGACGGCGAGATAACGGCAGGGGAGCGAGAGGCAGGGAGGGGGTAAAATGAAGCAGTGAGCATTTGTAAATGGGACTCCTCAGGAACTGAACATGATTGCCTAAAAACTCCTGCACTGCCTCTGAACAGCTGCTTTCCCTGTGCTAAATAAATCATGCATCTTGTTACCTTAGCCTGTACGCACGGAAAAGATGTGTTTGAGCAATAAAGCGCGGAGCCCTTCCAGCACTCTGCTTTTCCACCAGCCTGTGCATCTCCCATGCCAGCTCCTGATCTGGTTCCTCCCCATCCTCCCCCAGTTCCTCTGCTCCCAAACCAATCTGTACAGCCCAGGCTGTGGCCAGCCACCAGCAGTGACCCCAGGCACTCCTGGTCTGAGATTTGCAGTGGAGGATGAGCTGGTAAGAGAACCGAGAGCAGGTTTGTGCTCAGTGGGTGGTGTGAAGGTGCTCAAGGGGACCTGGATCCTCTCCACTAGCGTGTCCCTGCTGCAACCCTCATCCCTCCAAGGATGCTCTTCTTGCTGCTTTAAAACCTCTCTGGTGACAGTGCCCTGCACCAGGCTGCACCTTGGGGTGCAAAGGGCACCGCTGCATTTTAGGAATGAGTTGTTTCAGGCAGTGGGTCTTCTCAGAGGAACACTGCAGAGCTGCACGACCATCAGGAGAAATTTCTGTTGAGTGTACCAAGCCACAAGTGTCTTTTTTTGCTGTTAAGCACCATCAGAGTTAATCAAGGAGGGGAGGAAGGCATGCTTGCTCAAGGAAGATGCGGGAAGCCAATTACAAGTTCTTATATAAATCCAAATGTGTCTTCCTAAATACGCCGCCTCTCAAAATGAGTCTGAGATTTAGTCTTCACAATAAGCCTGAACTGTGAACTTTTTAATTTGCACATGGTTTCAGGAAATCTAACTCATCCTATCAAAAAAACACCCCACCCCACTTTGAAAAAATAAAAAAGCAACAGCGCTCTTTAGCTTGTTTCTTTATTCCAGGAGCAGAGTAATTTATGTACTCATTTAATTTTGTTCTGCCACAAACAAAACCACAGTATATAATGCAATCCTTGTTGCTGGAACACGTATTGTTGGAAGGACATTGGAGAAGGCATAAATGTCCCTGACACAAAAGAAGATCCCAGGTTTCAGAGACATCAGACAGATTGGAATATATGGGGAGCTGGGTTAAATTTATGAGTGGTCCTTTGTTCTTTCCCTCAGAGTATGATGGCATAATCTTTTAAAACTACAGTAAGAGCCAAGTATCTGAGAGATGGGTACTTTAAAAGCAAGCAGAGCACTCTGAAAATATTTTGTTCTGTATTTTTGCCCACCGTTCATTTCGCTCCAGCAGTGAAGGGAAAAAAACCCTCAAATAATTAAAAAACATTTGTGTTGGGAGGTGAGGTAGATAGTGTCTTCAGGGAAATACCTTCCAAAACAAGAGTATTATATTACACATGCAAACTGCAGGCACAACATGCTGGATTTGCATATATGTGCATACAGAGAGAGCCAAGGCTTCCCAGCCAGCCCCTCAAACAACCGTATTTCATCCTTGCGAGGGCATCCGACAGCTGGATTCCACAGCTTCTGAAAAGCTGGGGAAAAACCCAACCCTCACATCTTGCTGAGCAAAAAAAAAAA
>VYZR01130210.1:0-12996 GCA_013400675.1 Oxylabes madagascariensis
TGTGTCTTGGATCATTTCTACCCCTAGAGTTGTCTGCTGCAACAGGTTTGTACAAAGCTCAAATCCTTAAAACAGGAATATCAAACCATACAAACAAACCATGAGTGGCACTTTCTCCTTCACCACTGACATTTTGATCCATGAGACTGTAAGCACCATCCCATCAAACTCACTTAATGTGTGTGTTTTGGATGCTCCAGATGTTCCCAAAGTTCCTTCCAAACCTCTTTATGTCTCCTGGTGAACCAGAACTGGTCCTACCACAGCAGTGCAAAATGAGCTGACAGCACCATCACGCAGATCAGGTTCTTAGAATTTATCCAAGCTGTAGAAAAGAAATAGTATAAGTAGTGCTGCTTGCTGTGTGCCATTTGGGTGGAACACATATCAGCATCAAGCATAGAAAAAATTTGATTTTGTCTGACTGGAAAACATAGCATTCAGGATGGAAGAATAGAAGAAAAAAACATGGCAAAGCGGAGTATATTTTGAAATATCTCCCAAGTGTTAAAAACTGTTCGAGGGTTGTTATTTCCACAGATCTAGACCCTAACATAAAACACAATGTTTTTGTGCCCTGAGAGAGCAGAGTGGCTGGATAAGACAGCTATTCCCTTTTCAGTAGAATATCACAGGTGGGAATGCACTGGTTTTTCACATCTTCATTACCCAATGAATACAACGAGAAAATAAACATTATTAAGGGGTTTCAGTATACACTGCAGACGTTACTGGTCTTGAAAGTGTTTTGAATGTTTGTACATGGAGTTTTGTTCATATAAATAGGCAGCAGAACTATGGTAGTCAGTACCTGTATACAAACATA
Organism: Oxylabes madagascariensis; assembly: GCA_013400675.1. Classification (NCBI taxonomy): domain Eukaryota; kingdom Metazoa; phylum Chordata; class Aves; order Passeriformes; family Timaliidae; genus Oxylabes; species Oxylabes madagascariensis. The sequence goes on from VYZR01130210.1 coordinate 827, forward strand.
CATAATATAGAAAGCTTTGCGAGGTCTGGGTCTATTCTTCCCAGCTCTTATCAATTCATGTCATTAGAAGGAAAAGGGTATTTTTGACCCAACAGCAAGAAAATGTTTCTTTGCTTTGACTGAACCAAGAACATACACTTTTGGTGAGAAACAAGTTTCACTGGTAACAGAACTACTCATAATTTTTTCAGCTCTGCTGTTCTTTCATGAAACTTCACCTAAAACTCCATCTTTTATGCTGAAATTACAATACCTCCTGTTTGTTAAGATCACAATCCAAGATGTGCTTTCAAGATGCACAACTGAGCAAAATGAAAGCTGCCTTCCTTTACCACCCAAGATGCTGCTGCATTTCAAAGGGGTGATAGCCAAATGCATTCAGATGATAAGAACAAACTGTTCAAGGAATGATTCTCAGCAATGACTAATATTCGATAATAACAGCCATGAAATGAAAGCAGCATTAAGTTTTATTAAATGATTTTCCACTGCCTCCACACTGAAGCATTAGCCTGTGCAGCAGAGAGCTCAACTAAATTAACAGTTGAGAAAGAAGTGTCAGGAGCTATTACAAAATGTGTTCCCAGTAATGATATTCAAAGTCCATGGGAACAGTTGTTTTATAGATGTGGAAAGGGGGGAAAAAAGGGCAATCTTTGTCAGTAGCCCATGAGAAGTGGAAGTATCAAACTGCTCCACTTCACCCTCCTCTGCAGAGTCCCTCAACCACATATGTACTTACTGTGCTGGGAATGAGCACAGGACAAACTGGGGGGGCTGAAAGGCCAAGAGGATCCAGGCTGTGTCCCACTGCCATCAAACCAGAATCCTTCCAGTGCTCATTCCCACAGAGGTGGAAGCGCTCATTGTTCATTCTGCAGGTGCTGCCTCAGCAGGGGCAGATCTTGAGTTGAAAAGTGCTTCCCCAGCACTGAACAGAAGAAAAAGTTGTAGCCTAGGTGCATGTATTTCACACCAAATGGACTTACTGCAGATGCGAAGGGACCTCTGGTGTCCCCGTGGTACAGGGATGTTGCCAGTGTGCCATCAGCATGTGCTGTGGCCCCTGGTTCTCAGCTCAGCTCGCAGAGATCCCACAGTCTCCAGCTCCCCTGTCCAAACAAGAAGGGAAGTGTTCCCAAAGCACTTGCTCTAGGTAAAACACCTTCAGGTTTGGCCTGCCTAGGTGACATCACCCATAGACAAATGTTTGGCCATCCTGCCACACCCCTGGCAGTGTCCAAGGCGGGGCTGGACGGGGCTTGGAGCACCCTGGGATAGTGGAAGGTGTCCCTGCCCATGGCAGGGGCTGGAATAAGATGAGCTTTAAATCTCTTCCAACCCAAACCATTCTATGGTCCTCTGTCCCTACTGGATATGGCCCTGTAATGGGGAGAGTGTTTCACCCCTGAGGAACCCAGCAGAGTTACAAGGAATGAAGCACTGCAAACAGTTGAGAGTTCTCCCAGTTCAGAACAGTAAATAAAAGAAATCAACACGGTGCAAACAGTGTGACCCAACTCCTTTTGTTCCTTCTTGCTAGGCCAGTGCTGGTAGCTCCTGACATGCTGTAACTCCCACTGTTTATTCATCTCAGGGCTAATTATACATCTACTCCTAAGTTTCTTCTATCCATTATTTTTACCAGTAACTGAAGGAGTTCAGTCCAGAAAGATATTCAAAGAAAGACACCTTGTTCGTGAGCTATAATTATCAGCCTAGAAAAGAGATATCTGAGACTAGACAATTTCAGGGGGATAAAAAAAAAAGAAAATTGAAACCAAGATGCCATGCCTGAAAAAGTGCCAGCCACACTCACACTGAAAATCAAATCCAACCTTCGTGTAACTAAACCCTGGGTAGACCACTCATGGGTATTGTGGATTTACCAGCAATTGAGTATCTAAATTAGAAAGCACTACATTCAACCACAGGTTCTCAGACTCCATGTGGGAAACACTGAATGGAACTTGTGATCTATTAATGAGAAGGTCACAAAAACTCCTGATTAATATCTTTAAACCATTAACAGCATTCCCCACCCAATGCTGCCATCCTTACTGAAACCTCAGCAGCTGACCAGATGAAAAAACAATCCTTGCATGATAAAAAGTGAATTTACTACCCCAAAAGATCAATTACAAAGGCTGGTAGGTCAGAGACACTACAAAAGATACACAGTTTGAAATATAGGCACACTTCACTAAAACATGAAATACCAATTACTTTTTTTAGCTGTTCAGCTTAGTCATTAATACCTGCTCTGGGATCACTTTATGCCACAGCAAATAAAGGAAAGATGACAAGGGAGCTCCAGTCACTGTGGCTGTAGGAAATGACAGCCTTTGCATCACCAACTTTCTTGCCCTTCCTCTCTGCCTCCAGGGATCTGAACTCTCAAGTCTCACTCTGATTAAACTCCATGTGTAAACTCCATCAGAAGTATCACTTTACTTGTATTTTCTTGGTGAAAGAAGGGGGAAAGAAACCAAGATGTGTGTATGCATAACAGCAAAAGGCTAATTCATGTGAGGCTTCTGCTGTGGCAGATCTAATGAGACAGAAACTCCCAGAGCTGAACGTATCTGCTCAGCTCCCGTGGCTGGACACATAGCCCCAGGTGACTCCCTGAGCTCCCCACAGAAAGGATGGATCATTCTGCAGCCTCACCCCTCTCTCTTGCATGCTTGCCTCATCTGAGCTTTCACCTGAGCCAAGACTCTGCTTCACACAGTTATGGGGTAAATCGTCCTGCAGTGCTGCCCACAGAGCCTGCTCAGGCACTGGTGACAGAGAGAAGGCATTAACCAGCCTTGGTCCCGATAAAGAACGCGGCAGCTGCCCTAGTGTGTTTCTATAACAGGCCTAGGGAGGCCTCCATGGTGCTAAGAACATTTGTAAACCTTCCTCATAACTATTAATTACTTGGAAATACAAAAACCTAATCAGCTTACAGACCCGATCTGCCTGGGCCTATTTACACAACATGTTTTGCTGCCAGTTGCTGTGCCGGAGCTGTCACAGCAGATTTCCTTCCCCATCCGAGCCTGGATGTGCAGTGACGGGCATGTTTGTGCTGGAGCATTACTTATGCAGGCCAGAAGGTCTCTGTGTCCCCTTCACTTCTTCAAGGGCGTCTTCCAGCTAGAACTGTCTGTGCTATAAATACTCAACCTGGGCTCTCTTTGCAGCCCAGGCACACTGCCTGTCAGGGTACAGTAAGAACACACAAAGGTGTGGAATGCACTTGGACTAGAACAGACCCACCAGCTGGCAGAACGGCCACAGACCACTGGAAAAATTGTTTCATTGCATGAAAACTTTGCATCTCATTCCCTTCAATTCCAAAGCATCGCAGCTTTATTTCCAACATTTCCAACACCCTGTTCCAAACACCATCACCACCTGACCTGACCTGATCACAGGTGAGTGTGCAGTCCTGCTGGGGGATAACTCTGGACTAGACCCCTCCTGATACTCACTACCTCCTTTTAGCTGCAAATCCAAAATACAAACAAGAAATCCAAGCTAAGAAAAATTCAAGATCTAAGTCTATTAATGAGGATCTGCAGTGTTGGTTATGCTCAGCAGTAAGAAATCTACGGCTTGGAGATTTAAGTGTGGTCTTGGATTAAACTTGGTCCTGGTTTGATTCTTGAGAGACATGAGAGATAAACTGTGAAAGAAGTGACATAAACAAAATGGCTTGGGTTTAGGTGGAGGACAACTCCAAGATTTAGATTAACTCTACAAAAATAATGGGACTCTGGCTTTTTCTTTTCTCTGGCAGCTCTTCAGTCTGTTTTTCTCGCCCTCTGATTGTGTTGTTGTTTTCAGTAGTTCCTTAGAGGGGTACAGAGGTTTCTAACTAAGGTACATTAGGTTTTTTCAAGCACCTAGGTCAGCCAAAACATTGCCAAAATTATGTACTCTGATTTGCCTTTCCTGTCATTTCCCAAGTAGCTACTTTCCCTCTTTGAGCACATAGAAGGATTGCAGTGCCTAAATTTAATATTTAAGGCAGAGGCACAAAATTCTTCCAATCCCCCTCCATGCCTGGAAACAGTGAAGGTTAAGAATGGATCAGAATCTCTCAGCACAACCGCATTCTTATTTCCACTAAGCCCATTTTTCCTTTCACAGGAAAGATTGACAAAATTATCACCACACATTCATTTATGAGAAGCAACAAGGAGGCATTTCCTCCCTTTGCCTTGGTGTCCTTACTGTTTCCTTACTGTTTCACACGTGCCCAGACAGACTGCATGGTCACTTCACTCACACTCAGTTCAGCAGCCACCAGATTGCCCCCAGCACTGGCTCCAGGTTTGCTGTCTCTTCATTTTATGACTCTCCCTCTCTACTTGGCTTCTTTGTGCCTTATGAAAACAATATGCAAATTTCTTCAAATCTATGTCCCAATTCTATCTGAATTCATCAGCAGGCTTTATTCTGTTAGTTTGTTTTTCCCCCTTGGAGAATGGCCTCATCATACCCCTCATTCATGAAAGAGATCTCATCTCCAGTCCCAGAATGTCTTTGCAGACAGCAGCACGTCCTGGTTCCTGCAGAGCTCAAACATCAGGAGCTTTCTCAGGGAGGTTTTAGGGTGGACCTGCCCAGCTCACCCCACTCCTGCAGTGCTCTTGAGCCCTCACACCGTTCTGAACTGGCTGTGCACATGCTGGGCCACCTATGTGTGAGGGAGGTGTTAGGTGGCATGTGTGTACACTGATCTCCAGGTAGCTTTTACAGGCAGAAAACATCAGCACTGAGAAAGGGGGAAATGAAAAGCTGACACAGTTAAAGCAGTTCCCAGAGTGGTCTGGAGAATCTGTGAGTTACATAAATGTACTGACCTGATCATTTGGCACCTAGACAGCTGTGGACTCAAACTTCTCTGAAAACCAGTAATAGCAGATGTTAGTTTTCATAAGAACCTTGAAACCACTACCTAAAACCAATGTAAATCTTGTGAACTGAAGAGGTGACGGAATATTTTGAAACATTTGGATATCTTGTGCATCTTCTAGCTCTTCTATCCTGTATCTAGCAGAGTGCAGCTGATTCCCCATCTACCCTCAACAGGCAAATATTTGCAGCACCTTTTTGTTGACTTCTACAAGAAGAGATGGCAATCTGAGCCTGTCTGCATCCTTCAGCTGCTCTGACCAACTACATCTTCCCACACTGCACCTACAAGAAAAGTTCCCCAAAAAGTAAATTCAGCACATCTGAGAGATTAAAAGACCCTCACATCTAATGCTACTGGGGGTTGGTACAACCTGTGGCTGGGAGATGTTCCATGAATTTAAATATCTGAATTCCACTCCCGGCTTTACTGCAGATCCTCATAACCTTGAGTAAGTCATTTTGCTTTTCTTTTTCTACTCTCCTGGTTTGTTTTTCAGGTGAGAGATCCCTTGGGAATGGCTGTGTCTCGCACAGTGTGCTGAGACAGCAGAGCCCTCAGATGTAGGATTGCAGACTTGACTGGGCAGTACCCCTGATTAACAGAGGAAATAGCTGCAAGGAAATGTTTCCTATCAGGACTTCCTTATCAATTAAAATTTTATTACACATGCTTTTTGCATAAGAATTGTCTTTTTCACTTGAAACTAGACATAAGAAAGAATGTCCTGAAGCTCCAGAGATTTGGATTGATTTGTCATTACCATCCACAGGGACACATTGCGAGGTCTGGTTCCTGTGCTGCCTATCATCTTCTGGCTGCTGCCCATTTAAAACAGATGGGCTGGACTCCCTTGAGACTCACAGCTACCTATCAGGCCCTGATATAGCTGTGGAAATTGTTCTTGATCCTCTAGCACAGCTCTGCCTCTTGTTTTCTAATGTCTTCTGAGAGAACATCATCCCTGCACGTCCCCTTTCTGCAGTGATCTGACAATGCAGAGCAGCAGTCCATGTCCTGTCTCCCGTTTGCAGAGACTTTGCTCCGAGGTCAACGTTCTGTCTGGCAATTTGTTCCCATCAATGCTTTCTTGTTTACTGCCTAGGAAAAGTGTCTGTGGCAAACCCCTGGTATTTCACAAAAATCCGGGGAGCATTAGTCAGAAAAGGGCACAGTCATTAAGCAAAATTACTGGAAGTATGTTCATCTCTCCCAAATGCACTGTAATATTTCCTTACTGTGACTTACACATTGCAACAGTGGCTCATGGAACAGGTTCACGCTTACATATTTTAAGGCATATCCTCTTCTAGGTCACTGCAGGAGACTTCTAAAGTTCCTAAGAGAGAAAGAAATTAGATTTCAAGGACACTGTTTGAAGTTACCCTGTGTGATCTAAAAAGGCCTCCTGTGGATTACCATCCTGACACCAGAAACTGCAGGTTCGTGGCATCACGTTCTCTATGAAGACAAATTAGTTGCAGCCTGACCAGAAACAAGCAAAACTCTGCAGTTCAATAGAGGAATCAACACATAGGAACAACCAACACATAAGAATGAAACTCTTGTTCAAACAAGATCATTAATTTCACAGCTAGGGCAAAGTGCTTGTGCTTTAAAGGACTTTCCATTGTATGTCACCTCCAGGAGCCCAGGTGGTGACCAGCTTCCAATACTGCCACAGCAGTGACTTTGAAGGTGACTGTTCTTTCTTCCTTCTTCTTTCTATGAGGATCCCAGTGACCTTTAGCATTTTAGTATAAAAATTAGATCTTTTTATCAAGATGTAGCCTATAAGAGCTTTTATCTACTCATAAGTAACACTTACACAAAACTAAAACCATTAGCACATCACTGTGACTTTAAAAACCCATCAGCATTAACCACAAACACACACACAAACTCTAGAGCTCGCCTGCAGCAGCAGCTGGTGTTATCTCACTGAGTCCCTTATAGATATCCACATATATCCCCAAAACCTGGACTGTGCTTCAACAAGGGGAGAACAATAACCATTTTTGGTGATGTGCTTTGGTTATTTTTATTATTGCATTATCTCTGAGGTGTGTGGAACATAAGCAGGTACATTAAGCAATTTCCTGTATGTGGGCCAGTAGAGCAGCAGCTTTGATGAAACCCTGAATTCATGACGTGGAATCACACCTCTGCAAAAGACTCTTTAATCATACACAAGCAAAAGAATAACCATTTCTTGTTCTTTCCTGCTGCTGGTAAATGAGGAAAACCCTTGCTTACATCCTCAGGGACCTTCTTAACTAAAAATAGAAAAGCTGCAGCAGCAACATCTCTGCACGGTGTGTGTAATCTGCTTAAGCACTGCATGGGGGTTGTCTCTGATCCCAAAAAAATACTCTTGACATAACCTACAGATACTTTAAAGACCAGTGGCAACGTTCTTGAAAGGATTATAAACCACTGCTGCTACAGCCCAGCATTTACCCAGGCCGCACAGGAAATCTTTTTAACTGCCTGAAGATTAGGAAAGAATTAGGAGCAACCCAGCTGACACATCCAAAGCTTGTGGGAACTGGAGTCAAGTGAATCTGGGCCAGCCAGGAGAGCCCCCAGCAGGGTTCTGAGGCACTCACTGCTGTGCTCTCAGGGCACCTCCAGCAGCTCCCTTCAGAGTGACCCAACATCACCACAGTGCAGCTCCTTATCCTCACTCCTGCCTTTCCTGGGCGTGTTGCAGTGGCTTGTGAGTCCAGTTTAGATCTGTCTCACCCCACCAGGATACCTCACCTGCCTGGGGCCTTCTCCCTGAGCCAGTTTCAGCCACACCCATGGCACACACAGATCCATCAGCCCAGCAAGCAGCCAAATGCCCAGGCCTGGCCCACCACAGCCCTTGTTAGGAGACAAAAATGTGCACAGGTGACCAGGAGATACTTCACCTCCTCTCTGGGCTCCCCATTCTCCTCCCAAATCCCCTTGGAGCACATCTTCTTCCATCCAACATCAAAAGCAGTCATTTTGTGTCCTGCTGATGGCAGCTGAAGGTGTCCTGCAAGAGCTCTTCCCTTTGTCTGACTGAAAGGCTGCATTCTCCCAGCACCTTGGAACACATCAGGAACCATTAACTCAGACCAGTGCAATTACACCTGCATGAAATGAGAGCTGGAGAGCTGAGAGGGAAGTGCTTCTATTCCAGGGAACAGCATTCAGCAGCTTTTCCACACAGGGATGCTCTGCACAGAAAATTGTCCAGTGGCCACAGAGACAGGAAACTCTGTTTCTGCCTTACTGCATAGAAGAGATCAGTATCATAAATCTGAGCTATTAAAATAAGCAAAGCCCTAAACTGTTCAATTAACATGAAGCAATCAAGGTGAGAGTTCTCTATGAAAAAGTACTGAGGCACAGCTTGAGTTCATAGCAGGGATATGATGAGTGCAGGTATGTGACCCATTTGGGGGAAAAACAAAGCATGGAGTGACTTCCCAGAGTATGTAAAAGACATTTTCCTCATGTTCCAGAGCTAAATATGACACATAGGATTGTTTAGTTCAGCCTTTAACAATGCTTCTGGATAGTTGAAGCTTTAGTGCCTACGTTCGTGGGAAAAAAAGGGTTTTGCTACAGTCTAGATCTTAAAAAGTTATTCTACTTAAAATTCTTAAAATTCCAGTTGAATTTCAGACACTTGAAAAGTTGAATAAAATTTTATCGGTGCACTTTCAGATTGACAACAAAGGCTCAGTCACAAAGAGAAATGCTGCAGCAAAATTGACTTGATGTCTTTTCTTGTAAAGCTGCTTTTAATGTAATAAACACTAACATCATTAATGCATTTTACATCACTGAGAGCCATAGAGATAAACTGTGCTGGAGTGATACAAAATCCCAGATTTCTGCAAAGGCAAAGCGATAAATATCATCACTTATTCTACAGGAATACACAAGAATTCCAAACATGAGAGCAATGAATATCTGTAAAAGGCTTCCTTACTCTTTTCTGCTTTTTAGGTAAAACAATAATAAGAGATGGTTCTTTACTTGCAGCATTCCCAAAATTTGCATCCACATTTCTCCAAAGAAGGTGCATGGGGAATGGGAAAAAGACAAGGAGATGCAGAGGGGAAAGTGTTCCCTCTGTTGTTCTTCATAGCTTTCTTGAGCTGCTCCTGCCTGAGACACAAGCAGCAGGTCTGGCAGCAGCCCAAACACTCACCTGAGCCCAGGTACAGCCTCACAAGGCATTCCAGCAAAGGAAACAATGAGTTTTAACTCTTCCCAAGCCCAATTCCCCCTCCCACTGCCACAGCCAGCAATAATACCTCAGTCACAGAGCACCTCTTCGTTACACACCCGGCTGCCTCCAGAAGGGAGGCACAGATCATTCACCTGCATGCCCAGACTTCAAAAAAGGGATATAAATTTCCATTTTGCCCTAAAGAGACAACATTTTCCTTGAACTACGGAATGCTTCAGTGGCTTCACTTGAAATCCTGAGCATTCAGCAGCATTCCTCTTCCCAGGGTCATGCAAAGTTTATCTTTCCAAATCACTCAGTGCATCTGTAATCAAACTGTGTCTTGGCTGTAGTCCTTAGGTTTGCATCTTACTGTCTGTCACTTCCTTCACAGGTTTACAGGAGGTCAGAGCCCCCTGTCCTTCACATCTTCTCTCACTGAAAACATATCTAGTTAAAGCCAAAAGACAACTGATGGAGCTTCTCATGCATGACTAGAAGATTTAACATCATTTTCATAGCGGAATGTTTTCCATGGTGGTTTTTTTTCAGCTGCCAAGTGGTTACTCATGCAAATTAGCTGTCTCATAAGTAAAAGCACTTCCAGGGATGCATTTAGTACCCCTCCAGATCATTATATTTAAAGTTGTTATGATATTTCTGATTTAATTCAGTTCTTACTGTGAAAGCTACTAGGTTAATCAAAATATGAGGGAGCCCGCCATCTATTTTTAATTAATAAATTACAAGTTATTGTGTAATCAGTAAGATTTTATCAAGGTTAAAATGAAGTGCTCATCCCATGATCCATGAACACAATTTTCAGCTGAGGATCATGCAACAATGGCAGAAGATGAAGAATGTAATTCCAAGCACAAATGTGACTGTCCCTGCAGCACTGGAATAAGGTGGCCTTGAGCTCACACAAAAGCTTTCAAACAGTAAGGCTGCACTGTTTCAGAAAGTATTTGGAAGTGTGTTTAAAATTCAGCACGTTTTAAGTCCCATTAATAAAAGGAATGTCTTTTAAATATATCCATAAATCTAAATACAGACATCAATTTTTCCCTGACTAGAACTAGACGATTTAATTAAACATTTTCTGACAGGGGTTTGAGCGCCTCAGGAAAGCAGCAGCACAGGCAGTAGCACCCAGAGCCACCCACTGTGCATTCCTGCTTTTTGGCCAAATCCAGGTCCAGCCCAAACCTTTGCATAACCCTGGAAATGCCTCCTCAGAATCTTGTTTTGTTTACATCAGCCTCCTCCTCAGCCTGAAGAGAGCTGCTGCTCTCTGTAAAGTGAATGACATGTCTGTAGGCTGGAGACTGATGTTTGTATTACCTTCAATGACTCACAGGAAAAATGAAACATTCTGTCTTACAATGGCTTCATCTCTTTGACTCACAACATCAAGAGAGGGCTCTGCACCAATCATCCCCTGCAGGGTCTCCTCAGGTTCAAGGATGGCTCTGGAGAGGCCTGATGTGACTGGATTTCTTTAAAGAAAACTTCTAGTTGAGGAAAAGCTTGTAATTACTCAACCGAAAGTCTGAGACTGTGATCTTCACACAGAGCAGCAGGACAACAAGCAGGATGGTCTGAAGGATGATCAGTTTTGCTGAACAACTGGATCTTGATGTGACTCCATTTTAGATAATCAAAATATTTGTTAAATATGAGAACTTACAGCACTGGCTGGTTGGGCTGTATAACTCCCTGAGCCCAGCTGAGCAAGTTCTCCAGCACAGAATGTGATGCTCTGAGAATCAGCCCTAAAATAAGAAACTTGCATAGAACTCCCATCCACCACAAAAGGTGTTCACACATACTAAGTACGTTTATAGATTGTGCTGAAGAAGAGAAAGGTTCTTACATGTTTAAAAAAAAAATTTAAATTGAATTTGAAAAATTTAAATTGCTTTGAAAAGCAGATCAGGTTCTGGGTCCTGATATTGAAGGATATTTAAAAATTAAAGCCAACGGATAAATATTGCAATTGATTTCAGTCAGGGACTAAAATCTCTCTGATGTCTGGGGGAACTTAAAACTCACCAACTCTTTTGAAATAAACGCTGATACTTTTCCCCCAGGTTCAAAGAAACAGGAGAATGATACCAATTCTGTATTCAAATCAGCCCATGAGGATTAGGCAAAGGTAGCTATTATCTCAGCAAAGCATGTGCATAACAATGAACATTTAAAGAGAGAATCTTCCATTTCAGTAAAATTTTATGAGAACACGAAAAACAGTAAAACCTTTATCTCAGACACCTTATGCAACATTCTCCTCCTAGCAGCACTTTTCTCTCTGATGGGTTTTACAATATTCTTATTCAAGAAACCATTCTTTCCAAAATGCTAAATTTGCAGAGGTACATTCTCATTTCACTGTGTTTTAAAAAACAATAATTCTGTTTGAGAGATGTCAATGCTTTTTTGTACTCAAAGTGTTGATAAGGTAAGATTCAGCATGTTTTATTGGCTCAGTTTTAAAAGTCTTGAAAATCAACAATTCTCACTGATTACAGTGGTTTGGGAAAATGTGATTTTTATTTAAGGCAAAAGCTATTTCTCCAGCTACTTTTCAGTGTAATATTGGGATTTAGCTCTGACAGAGACTGTGGGTTTTTATTATTAGGAAGTTATTTGGACCATATGGATTATTCTTAAGCTAAATCCAAGCAAGTGCCAAGAACAAGCCCAAATGATTTGTAAATATAAACAAACCCATACTGCCCCAGCTCCCAGGAGCTCCCAGGACAGTATCAGGTATTGCTTCCATGTCTCAGCACTGGGAAAATTATTCTGTCAGCACTGGGAAAATTATTCTGTCACTTGTGACTGCAAAGATATCCTTGAAAATGCCCCAGAGCAATAAGTGGGTTTAAACCCAGAAAAGAGCTTTTATTTCTAAATTTCGAATTTTTTCACTCAGTTCCATAAGTCCAGTGTCTCACTAAGAACAGGTCAAAAGTTTTAAAGCAAAAGTTTCTTTCCAAACAGAGCAGTTTAAAAAAAGCCTGGATATGGCACTCAGTGCCA